>BQNB010023748.1:0-61471 GCA_026074375.1 Tanacetum coccineum | reverse complement strand
CCGTCTCTTATTTCTTTGTAATTTCTAGCTCCTTGCTAGTTTTTCTTAATAAAAGTCGCCGTTCAAAAAAAAAAAAAGTTTCGCCATGTATACAACTTGATATAAAGACATTATACTTTGGTGTCGTGGAGGTATATTACAAAATTTTAAGTTTGCATTTACTACAACTTCTCATAATCTCATGTTATATTACACATATGATCGTTGCAAGTAAATGAAATTTTGTATATGAGTTACATCATCATAACTTATCTTTAATGGTCAGAAAGATAGTAAAGCAATTTTCATATTGACTTTCTTTTATCTAATAACACAACAAGCTTCGAAAGCATGATAAATGAATATTACCTCAAGAGCAAACTGGTTGCTATCATTGATCGAATTGACCACTGATTTGACCTAGTGTTATTTGTTTTGGTATAAAGTTGATGTTAGTGTTGCTCTTTCCTTTTGCTTTATCATTGAAACATCCGAGCGTACTTGGTTAGAGATGAAAAAAGCCATAAACAAGTGGTTAGCACCCACACGTATGTGGTTTCTTTTATCAGAGATTTCTAGATTCTTATGAGATTTAGTGAATTACAATTTCCTTTTACACTATTGGGAGCTTCTAACCAACAAATCCAATGATAAAGCTATGGAAAAGAACAAAACTAATTATAAACACCGAGCTTCAAATCATGCCACACTTTTAAGAATGATAGCCACTCAATGTGTGATTTTGCCGCATCCAGTTGATAAAGTAGAGACGGATAAACAATTGCTTCACTTAATCAAAAGCTTCCAAATTCGTTGCACTGAGGTAATATTAATCAAGAACAAAACATATGTCTTTTACCATTTTATGAGTGTAGTACACTTAGGTTGTTGGAACTTTGATGACTTCTTTTAACTATTATAAGTTGGTTAACTATTGTTCACTCGACACATTGGATATAAATGCATAACAACAATATGGTATTTCAAATGCAAAATAAAACATTCAACCCGTTTTTTTGTTTGTTTGTAAGATACTCATTCTTAAAAGCAAGTAGTGTTTTGCTTTTGCTTTGTAATCTTGTCCAATAATATAATTATTGCTTTTGTGTATAACTTTTAGGAAGCACTGACGAATAATGTTACGTGATGGTAGGTGGATGCTCATCTTAAAGCGTTTAACGAATTGTGCCAACAACTTGCTAATAACCGAAAAGATTGTACTAAACCAATGACCATCGCAGTCAATTAAATGTTATCCCAAGCTAAAGATATTCTCACTTCTTACAAGGAAAAAATCTCATACCTATTTATATAAAGTTGCTTACATGATATGATCACTAGCATGTGTTTACAAAGAATATAATTATTTACATTTTGCTCAAAAGTTACCGGATTTTAACACTTCATTGCAAGATGAAAAAGAGTCGCCTTTATACATCCAAATTTGGCTAACGATTAGAAAACTTATGTATGTTGATGATGAAGTTAAGATAGCGTGTGTGTCAAAGTTACATAAGGTAGTCTTATTTCAACACTTTATTTTACTATAGTAAAATAGAGTGATAAAATAAGAATACCTTATGTAACTTTGACGCACATGTTATCCCCGCTTCATTGCTAATCATTATCCAAATTTGAATGTATAAAGGTGACTCCTTTTTATTTTGCAAAGAAGTGACTAAATCCGTTAAATTTTGAGCAAAAGGTAGATAATTATACTCTTTGTAGACATACACTAATGATCCTGTCATGTAAGCAACTTTACATAAGTAGGTATCAAAATTTTCCTAGAAATGAGAATGTCTTTAGTTTAGGATAACATTTTATTGACCGCCGTGGTCATTCAATCTTTCCGATTATTAGTAAGTTGTTGGCACAATTTGTTAAACGCTTTGAGATAGCATCCACATGTCATAACGTAACATTATTAGTCAAGGCTACGTAAAATTTATACACAAAGGAATCATTATCTTATTGGAGAATATTACAATGCAAAAACGAAACACTGATTCCTCTCAAGAAGGAGCATCTTAGAAACAAACAAAAAAATAATACCGTTACAATGTTTTATTTTCACCACATTATTGTTATGCATTCATATTCAATGGGCCGAGTGCACGATAATTAACCAAATTCTGGTGCCAAACCACTCCCACTGAATTCTGGTGCCAAACTCTATTTTGCTGACGTGACACCACTTTTGGAGTTTGACACCACGACTCCATGTGCTCTTATAAGATTAATAAAACAATTGTATGAGGTTTTGTCTAAGTCAATAAAATAATAAGGCTTTCATAGAAGCTAAAAGAAACACCCATTGTTTGTTTGAAAAATAATATTCTAAAATGAAACATTATTTCTATAATTAGACATTGTTAACAAAAAAAATCGGTTTATAAGAATAAACAAATTTATAACAAAAAAGGACTTGCAAACGACATTTACGATTTAAAATTTTCGGACAATGTACTTAAACCAAACCAACTACATTTATTTATTTATTTATTTATACTAGATTATTTTAAGAGCAACATTTCATATAACAATAAAATTAGTAGGTTATAAAGTCTTGAAATCTTAGTTTGACAACATGAACGAAACGAATATAATATACATTCAGAAAAGAATGAGACGTTTTACCTTTCAAAGACCACACGTTCCAATGATAAGAAGAATATCCCGTCTTTCTTGATTCCTCGACTAAAAACAAATAAGGCTAGAAATATCGGTCGTGAGGAAGCCAAATGTGAGGGCGGGTGAGGCATAGCTCACGCATGAGGCCCATTTAAGCTACTCCACCCAGGAAGCTTTGAATCCTTGCTACGCTGCAGTGACTACATTTTAGGGACAATGAATTGAATCCAGAGATAATCGTTGACCATGTTGCATTTCGAGCAACGTGAAAAAAGTGGGCCCTCCTAAACAGTTAACAACATTTATTAAAAAAAACGAGAGTTTTTCCTTAACCATATTAAATCTACATATTTTGCGAAACACTCTGCCATATACCATAATAACCATCAATTTTTAAATGACAACTCCAAAAAAATCCTAATTATGGCTGGAGAATTACGCCAACCAATAATGCTCCCAGACATTTGAAGAGATACAACACACAAAGAGCAAATGCGATAAACATGATCCATAGAAGCGCGAGTGTGCGACGTTGATTAAAAGGAGTGAGTGGCGCGCGCGCGAGTCGCTCTAGCGACTGTATAGATTTAGTCTAGCATGTCATCATTTTTCCTTGTTTACCAAAACCAAAACGGCAAAAGAGAACAAACATAAATCGTGACTACTATGGAGCTCAAGAACGTTTAGTTGCAGCCTATTTTAGCGACAAATCTGATGTTTTTCCGCAAGCATTTTCAGGAACAGGTTCCGAATGAGTTCGAAATCGAGCGGTAGTTCACACGGGCTCGATACACTACGAGCTTGAAAGAAGTAACTCTTCAATGTGCATTTTTTCGTGAGAAAGAAGATTGTACCGTAAAACTAGGAATTTCCCCGTTTATCAAGTGCACCTCAGCGATTCGTCAATTAGCATACGGCACCGTTCCTGATAGGGATGAGCAAAAGAACCAAAGAACTGGATCGGAACCAAGAACCAAACTGAAACCGATAAGAACCAAACCGGAACCAGAACCATCGGTTCCGGTTCCTGTCTTGCATTTGAGACTCTTATTTGGTTCTTAGGTTCGGTCGGGTTCGGTTCGGTTCACACCCGTTCTTCTCGGTTCCCTGAACCAAATATCCAATATTCTAAAATAGGTAATAATTTCCCATACTTCAACTTATAACGCTCCAATATTCAAATCCTATAAAAAAAACCTAGGACGCGATTTATAAACACAAAAAAAAATTTATACAGCCAAACGACCTAAAGAAACCCTGAACCTTTAATCTATTAAAATCATTATCAAAACAATGAAGGTAAGTTTTATTTTTGATTTTTTATTTTGTATTCTTTCTTCAGACGATCTTAAACAATGTCTATATTACTTTCTTGTATAATGATTTTAAGTAATTTCGCGTTTTGATAGATCGACGTTCCAGAACATAAGTACTACCAGACTTACACAGTCACAGTGCTCATCCTAAACAGGCAGGTTTTAGTTAGACTATAGAAAATAGAAACTTACTTAGTTAGATGACGAGAGAATACTGCTAGAACGAAAATAAACGTCATGCAACAAGACCATAAGACACATTAGAAGGAGCAAGGTAGGATAAGGTTGAAGAGGCTCTCAAGACTAAAATAGCGGAGAGTTATTTGAACGTATAAAAAAGGTTCTATTTTCTTATCAATGCAAATTCGCGAGTATGGGTGATCACTATGGAATCCAAAGTTCTCTACAAATCCCACATAATAAGGGAGATAGATGACTAACACTTCTTAAATGAATTGTTATCAATGTTGATGCTACTATCTGAAATTATAAAAGCATCGTATGAAACGAAACTCAAGTTATATAGATACCCTCTTAAAGAGCTGAGATTGAAATACGTAAGGTCAAAGCTTGACATTCTTCAATGGTGGAAAAGTTTCTCTCTTTGTCTTAGCTTTCCTATTTGTTTCAAATGGCAAGAGGTAACAACAATTTATTTTATAGCGAATGTTACCTTGAGTGTTTAGGCTCTCTATATTAGAGATAACGGCAAAGATAAATATATAAAAAAAAAGACTCATCTAGCAAGACGCTAGACAACTAAAAGTGACACTAATAGTCAAGTCAATAAAGATACCTCAATACAGTACAGAAGCTAAAAATGTAAATTCCGAGACTTTAACTGGCGAGGGAAATCAAAATGGATTGAAAAAACATTTGACACGAAGGTCCGACGGATCGGTTTCACTCGGCAAAGAAAACCCTCCCCATCCCGGAGGCCGAGCCACCGGTTTTCACTTCGGGATGGATTTTGATGAAACCCCAAACAAGTCCCGAGAGAAGGATGAAAAGAAGAACCATCCTCAAAACCGACGAAGATGCCAAACGAAAAAACCTTGGCGTACAGGTACGCCAACCCAGCGAACTTGAACACCAGCTTTAGGAAAAAACCAAAAGCAACTCTAACCATTGCCATTACGCGATCGAAAGGGGATACATAAGCCAGTCATTCCAAGATAACTTCATATGATCCTATTGTGAAGCCAACCGAAAATGAAGAGAAAACTTACATTATCGAAGATCACTTTTCCTCAACGGTTAGAGTAAAATTGGTGACGCTATTTCGGTATCATCCAAGAGCCAACCAAAGAACCGAAGTAGTAATAAACATAGAACCTTTGATTTTTCTCTTTAGAACATGCCTAGAGAGGTACTATATTCCAATCGCTTGACGATGAATCCCAAGAAGGCGCGTCTTGATAAAAGACGTATTTTATTAAGGTGCGTGACGAATTAGGACACTACGACTATCTAAAAACGTCACTTCAAACACATATCGCTAGCAATGTCCATTCGAAGAAAACACATGATTAGCATATTCAACAATGTTGTCATTCGAATGTTACATTGGTTATACCTTTATACTTCGCATATTAGCTGTAATCTGTAATAGTTTTGTGATTATGTCTGTTATAAATAATTTTTGTGATAGATATCTTGGCATATTCAAATTTCAATTGTGGCATCTGAATCCCCCCGCGGCGTTTATATACGATGTATAAGAACTATGTACACATTCTATAGTTTATTAAATTCCCCATATAGTAACTCGCTATCATATGTCAACGCGCGAGTTAGTACTAGACAGCAGCTTCTGCGATAATTTGCACCCAAGATTGGGTGAGAAATCGAGACGCAAATAATTGAGATGGTACGATTGAAGACACACAAATTAAAGACGATGAGATTGTGAAAGATATGGAAGAACAATTACACAAAACTAACCGCAAGAAGACAAACGCTAAAGACAAACGGGGAAGGATATAAATTTTCTAGTTATTTTGTTGACAAAGTTTGAAGGTTATTTTATTTTGTTTTTTTTTCAGATTGTAGTCAATTATTGAACTTGTGTAAGTTTGTAACTATAGAATGGTTGTTTTATTTTAACTTATGTTTAGCGCTTACTTTAGTGAATCTATGCTGGGGCGTCTTACACGTGAATGGACCTAGTTTTATGGACACTGCTGTCACGCAGGGGTCTTTTACGTAACTAGGAATAGTTAGCTTTTCTTTTATATAAATACACTCAGGCTCTCACATGAGGGGGTGGATGTCATTTTCTATTTTTTCGCTTTCACTCTAATATCCATACTTTTAGTATTCATAGTCCAACTGAACTCCCCTCTTCTTCTTACCATCCACTCTCTGATTAATAAGACTTCACCAATGTTTAATAATTATCTTATGTCTTTCATCAATTGTATCAAGCCATCGATCCATTTAGCGAAAAGCTGGGGAGCGGGGGGGAGTGGGATACGAGCTAGTGTTTTATATATATACCTTGTACAGAGTTGAGCGTTCACTCTTTAACGAGCTAACCGGGGGTGTTATGTATTTGTGTTTGTTGGGTTTCGTGATATTTTTTTTCTTTTTCGTGGTCTGATTTAAAAGAAAAATGGGCACGAATTTGTTTTTTCTTGTAACAGTGTTATAACAGTTTTTCTATTGAACTGTTTTATAACTGTTTCTTATTTTTTAATTTTTATACCTTTGTTTGTTTTTATTGTATCCATTTTTTTGGTTCATCTCTGTTGTAGTATAACTCTTCAAGGACCGAACTAGAATTTCCTTCAAGGACCGATCGAGGGAATTCACTTGTGAACCGAACGAGAGGATCGAACTAGTTGAACCGAACGAGAGGATCGAACTAGTTGAACCGAACGAGAGGATCGTACTTGTTTGGACCGATCTAGCGAAGGACCGAACTAGCGACGACCGAACCAGCAGAGGGCCGATCTAGTCATTCTCAACTACAACCGATCGAGTTTAAAACCCTGAGGACCGAACCAATGTCAAGTAGTGTCAACCGAACAAGCAAACTCTTTTAACCGAATCGAGTAACTTTTGTTTAAGCCTGAACTAGTGATGTCTTTGAGACTCGATCTAAAACCAGAAAGGACCGTGTCAACTCTATTTACCGAGTGACCGCGTGTCAACTCTTATGAGGTCTTGTCACGAAAAGGCACAAAATAAAAAGATAAGAGAGACAGAACTTGTTTCATCCATACCCACAATCGCAACTCAAATCCATTACAACCCAACGGACACACAACCATCAATCCAACATCAACACAATTGCTAAGAACCGCTAACTTAACAACAATAACATTAGTAGCATCAGCAAAGTCCAAAACTATATCCTTGTTTTAATACACTCCCCAATACGTCCTTCTCCAGTCGCATATCATACAGACTCACACTCTACGATGCGCGACTTATTAATTTCAGTACATGACATTAACTGGATCGATCGCGCTATTGTTTCTCTCTTCTTACATCGCATACCAACAAGATTAAGCTTATTAGTAGCGCGCAATTTGATACATCATCATCATCGAACATCTTGCGTACGTACAAGCGGCGGGGGGGTTAATTACCCATTGATGTACGAAAAAAATAAGGAATGATTGATAACAATTTTGTTATAATCATGCCTTGTTTCAATTGACACACAAACAATCAAAGCAAACCTACCCGAGACCTTTTTTTCTAAAAGATCTTGAAGCTAAATCGTGGGTATTCTTCGTGGGTTTCATCAGCGGTGCGAAAGAATCTCAATCGCTACTGATATGAGTTCGCACATATCAAAATATCATTTGGCTGCTGTGATTCGTTGTTTTATTTAGATGAAGAGATTGCATCATGGTTGAGATAGGGAGATTAAGGTCTTTGACTTGAGGACGTGATAAACATAGGGATGAGCAAAAGAACCAAAGAACCGGATCGGAACCAAGAACCAAACCGGAACCGATAAGAACCAAACCGGAACCAGAACCATCGGTTCCGGTTCCGGTTCTTGATTTTGAGATTTTTTTTGGTTCTTGGTTCGGTTCGGTTCGGTTCGGTTCCACCGGTTCTCGGTTCCTGAACCAAATATCCAATTATTCTAAAATTAGGTAATAATTTCCCATACTTCAATTATACGCTCCAATATTCTAATTCCATAAAAAAAACCTAGGACCTACTTTATAAACACAGCCAAACACCTTAAACCCTAACCTTTAATCTATTAAAATCATTATCAAAACAATGGAGGTAAGTTTTATTTTTGATTTTTATTTGTATTCTTGCTTCACGATCTTAAACATGTCTAATTCTTTTCTTTGTATAATGATTTTAAGTATTTCGCGGTTTTGTTAGATCCAACTAAGAAGTGTCACTTACTTGCTCATGGTTTTAGAAAAATTATTAGTTATGATATATCTAAAAAAAAACCTATGAGCAATAAAGAACTTAAGAGCAAGGTTGAGGATATGGTTGAAGAGGTTAAGACTAAAATGGGAGAGTTATTTGGAACGTATAAAAAAGGTTTGATTTTCTATCATCAAATTCGAGTATGGGTGAGCACATGGAATCCAAAGTTACATCCCCTAATAAGGGAGATAATGACTTCTTAAATGATTGTTATAATGTTGATGCTACTAGCTCGTATGAAACCGAAACAGAGTTATATAGATACCTTAAAGAGCTGAAGATTGAATTACGTAAAGGTCAAAGCCTTGACATTCTTCAATGGTGGAAAGTTTCTCGCTTTCCTATTGTTTCAAAAATGGCTAGAGGTAACAACAATTTATTTTATACGAATGTTACATTGTTTTTTTTTAACGGCAAAGATGAAATATATAAAAAAAAGAGTCTAGCAAGACGCTAGAAACTAAAAGTACAATAGAGTCAATAAAAATAATTACATAACATCAAAAAATGGTAAAATTCCGAGACTTTAACTGCGAGGGAATCAAAAGGGATGAAAAAACATTTGACACGAAGGTCGACGGATCGGTTTTCACTTCGGCAAAAGAAAACCCCCCCATCTCGGAGGCCGAGCCACCGGTTTTCACTTCGGGATGGATTTTGATGAAACCCCAAACAAGTCCCGAGAGAAGGATGAAAAGAAGAACCATCCTCAAAACCGACGAAGATGCCAAACGAAAAAACCTTGGCGTACAGGTACGCCAACCCAGCGAACTTGAACACCAGCTTCAGGAAAAAACCAAAAGCAACTCTAACCATTGCCATTACGCGTGATCAAAAGGGGATACATAAGCCAGTCATTCCAAGATAACTTCATATGGTCCCTATTGTGAAGCCACGAAAATGAAGAGAAACGAACATTATCGAATAGATCACTTTTCCTCAACGGTTGAGAGTTAAACGTGACGCTATTTCGGTATCTCCAAAGCCACCAAAGAACCGAAGTAGTAATAACATAGAACCTGTGTTTTTTCTCTTTAGAAGCATGCCAAGAGATGATCCAATCATTGAAAGAATCCCAAGAAGAAGCTTGAAAAAGAGGAATATCACACCATCTAAAAACGAGCTTCCACATATCGGTAGCAATGTCGCATTCGAAGAAAACATGATTAGCAGATTCAACAATGTTGCATTCGAATGTTACATTGTTATACCTTTTACTTGCATATTAGTGTAATCTGTAATAGTTTTGTGATTTTGTGTTATATATATTTTTGTGATAGATATCTTGGCAATTCAAATTTCAATTGTGGCATCTGAAGCGGCGTTTAGTACGGGTGGACATGTATTAGACCCCTATAGAACTCGCTTGTCAACGACGATTGTTGAAGCTTTGATTTGCACCCAAGATTGGGTGAGAAAGTCGAGAACGCAAATTAATTGAGATGGTGTTGAAGATCTTATTAAAGACGATGAGATTGTGAAAGATATGGAAGAACAATTAGAGAAACTAACCGAAAGAGATAAAGCGAAACAAACGGGGGAAATATAAATGTTTCTAGTTATTTTGTTGGACAAAGTTTGAAGTTATTTTATTTTGTTTTTCAGATTGTTAGGCAATTATTGAACTTGTGTAAGTTGTAACTATAGAATGGTTGTTTATTTTAACTTATGTGTTAGCCTTACTTTTAGTGAAGCTGGCGTCTTACACGTGAATTGGACTAGTTTTGGACACTGCGTGTCACGCAGGGGTCTTTTATGTTAACTAGGAATAGTTAGCTTTTTCTTTTAGTATAAATACCCCTCATGGCTCTCCATGAGGGGGTGGATGTTCATTTTTCTATTTTTCCTTTCAATCTAATATTCCATCTTTTAGTGTTCATCCCCTCTTTTTACTTTCTCTCATTAAAAACTACACAATGATTTATTTTGTTTATTTTGATCAACCAAGACCTTTCGAAAAGGTGTTTTTTATCCTTGTCAATTGGTATCAAGAGCTAACCGGGGGTGTTATGTATTTGTGTTTGTTGGGTTTCGTGATATTTTTTTTCTTTTTCGTGGTCTGATTTAAAAGAAAAATGGGCACGAATTTGTTTTTTTTCTTGTAACAGTGTTATAACAGTTTTACTATTAAACTGTGTTATACTGTTTCTTATTTTATTTTTTATACCTTTGTTATTGTATCCATCTTTTTGGGTTCATCTCTGTTGTGGTACGACTGTTACAAGGACAAAGAAACATCATCGAAGACTAAGTGTCGGCGTGTTTGCAAGATGGTGCGTACAGGTGTTTGCACAATTTTTGCTGCTTACTCAGTTTTTTTGTGGTTTCTGATGAATACTAGGACCACAAGGACGACAGCAAACCGAACTAGTCAAAAACAACAAGAGCCGATCTAGTCATTCTCAACTACAACCGATCGAGTTCAAAACCCTGAGGACCGAACCAATGTCAAGTAGTGTCAACCGAACGAGCAAACTCTTTGTCAACCGATCGAGTAACTTTTGTTAGAGCCGAACGAGTGATGTCATTTGAGACTCGATCTAAAACCAGACCGTGTCAACTCGGTATTTACCGAGTTGACCCGGGTCAACTCTTATGAGTCTTGTCAAAGAAAAGGTCAACATAAATGAAAAAGATAAGAGAGACAGACTTGTTTCATCATACCACAATATCAACTCAAATCCATTACAACCCAACGTCAACAACATCAGATCCAACATCATCAACTCAGCCTCTTCACAATACTAGTACAATCAAATCCAAAACTATATCCTAATCCCATACTCCTTCTCCATCAATCAACGGCTCAACTCGAAACTATATTTAAATGAAAAGGATCTCAGATTGTTCAATTTTTCTTCTCAAATCTTTAAGATTTTTTTGAATTGAACATCATCATCATCGATCTCTGTTGGGTATTACCCATTGATGTACGAAAAAAATAAGGAATGATTGATAACAATTTTGTTATAATCATGCCTTGCTTCGATTGGCACACAAACAATAAAACAAACCTACCTAAGACCTTTTTTTCTAAAAGATCTTGAAGCTAAATCGTGGGTATTCTTCGTGGGTTTCATCAGCGGTGAAAGAATCCAAGGCTACTTGGAGTTGAGACAATCAAGAAAATATCATTTGGCATCTTGAAGCCGAATACGATATAATCATAGACAATTCGTTGTTTGATTCTGCTCGGGATGATGGTTATACAAGAATATCATGAATAATAAAGGATTGAATGGGTTGTGTATGGTTTGAGGAAAGATTGAATGAGATGGGAGGTTGTTTGTTTGTCTGCATTTAAAGTGAGAAGGAGATGATGAAGTGGGTGTGTGTGATTACGAGTTAAGATGTACAAATATGATGGATCTAGTTTGAAAATTGGCAGCCGTTTTTGGGGAGACATAAGGATGGAGGCTGTTGATTTTGTGATTAGGGTTACGTTATGAGAAAAATTAGGGATTGTCATTCTTATATCCCTAATTCTATTTAGATTGGGTTATATGCATTAGAAGAACGGGCTATATCACAAAATCATGGGCCTAAGTGTTATAGAGTGGGCCGAATTCTTAATTGATCTGATTATGGGCTACTGTGATCATTATATTGTACTGGGCCAAAATACTTATAGGTAATTTCGATTGGATTGGGTTGTTATTTGTTAAGTGGGCTGCTAAATATGGTTTATCTATTTTGGGGCTCGTGTTATCGGATTCATTGAGTAGTAAAACAAAATGATGTAGGGTAAAAATATAAATGACCGGGTTTTATTACTTGGACAGCCGTTAGTATGGTAATTTTTTAGTCGATATCCGTTAACCATCACAAAAATCACGAACAACAACACAACAAACACAATACATTACACTAAAACGATCCTTATCAAAATTCACCTTCATTCATAATGGCTCTTGTAGTACTCAACGGTTTAAGCTATCACTTAAAGGAGTTACATTGTAGTACTCAGTGTCTCACGTAATTGTTGAGAGATTTTTCAAGAGGACAACAAAAATTGTTGAATATTTTTCTAAATACTTTTGGAGTGAGTATAATGATACTTAGTAGATTTGCCTCTACCCGCGTTCTTCATCACGAAAAAATAGCGTATAGTAACAAGATTAAGTCACAAGGTCGGGATTTTGCTTCATTCCTGGGGTTTCAGTTTCATCGGGTTTCTCCATCAGTGGTCATCATGATTTCCAACATAATAGATAATGGGTATTTAGTTTTGGGTTTGATCAGAGAGAATTGTAAAGAAGTAACGACATCTCTCACAGAGCAGATGCTTATGCAATCACGGGGCTATGAAGCTAAGTAAGCATTTCAGTTGCATAAGATGTACAGCATGATGTAGGATGTTTATCCTCATTAGTCATCATCCTTGTAGGAAGAAATGTTACATCCGTACTTAGTTGATTGTTTAAGTTAACCGTTTTGATGATTACCTTTCAGTCTCGACTACATAGAAGGATCAAATTGCGTACACTCGGACTAATTAAACTTTGTGTAACAATTCATAACTGCCTTTCCTAGGGGGAGGGAGAAATGTTCTCCATCAAGGACGCAGCAACAAGTTCACATGAATCGGAAGCTTTTATAAAATAGCCGAGGTATCCGCAAGATGATTATGCTCAACTTTGTTTACTGATGGTGTTTCGGTTCGACTTCGGTAAAGTGAGAAAATGTGTACTTTGGGCTGAATTCAATCAAGACTTGGATGCTTCCAAAGTGAGTCGATGTTGAGATAACAACCCTCCCATTAATAACGGTATTAATTCTTATCAGTCTAAGGGGTTTTGTTGGTAGGAGAATGCAGAAGTTCTGTAGCATAGATACATATCAATGCCGAAGTATTCGATAAAGAACTTCAAGGAAAACAAATGAGATGCAGATTCTGATAAACTTCGACATGACCAGAAGTGCAAGAAAATGAAGCTTTCTCAAGACATGCAGCTAATTCAGAAACTTCATCATGACCAGAAGCGTATGAAGAAAGTTTTTGAAGTTATGTCAGGAAGTTATGTGCAATAAATCCAATCAAACCGGGTTCGGTAAGAATACAACTATCTATGTCATCCTCAAACATTTCGTTCTTCTACAAGCTGAAGAAATAAAGCTGAGCTTGAGTATTCAAGTAGATCGTCCAAAGAAATTCTTCAAGAATACTGGACTTCTTTCTTATCCTTTTTCTTATTTTTGCTTGTAGGGAAACATTGTAACCTTTCACGAGTGACGCCATCTTGAGGTAGATAGTTAGCCTTACTTTTAGTGAAGCTGGCGTCCTACACGGAATTGGACTATTTTTGGATACACTGCGTGTCACGCAGGGTTCTTTTTATGATAACAGGAATAGTTACTTTTTCTTTTAGTATAAATTACCCCTCATGGCTCTCCGATGAGGGGGTGGATGTTTCATTCTTCTAATTATTTCCTTTCAATCTAAATTCCACTTTTAAGAGTTAATCCCCTCTTTTTTACTTTCTCATTTCTCTCATAAAAACTATCACAATGATTTATTTTGTTTATTTTGATCAATCAAGACCTCCCGAAAAGGTGTTTTTATCCTTGTCATTATGCATTAGTTGTTAAATGATATTGCCTTTAGCATAAATAGTTGCAAATGCTTTAAAAAATATATTTTTTTGCTTTTTATTGGCTTAATTCATTAGTGCATGAGATTTTTTTCTTATAGATATCGGTTCCTATCCGGGTAGAACCGGTGGAACCGAAACCAAAAAAAACTATTTGGTTCGATTCTCGGTTCCTATTTTTCTTAAAATTTCGGTTCTCGGATCCATCGATTCCGGTTCCAGTTCCACCGGTTCTAAACCCATGCTCATCCCTAGTTCTTGACGCCCTTGATGAGTATTTGCAGATGGGTAACGCCACTTCTCGTCAATGTCTTAAACATTTTTGTACGTCTATTATATAGATTTTTGGATCTGAGTTCTTATGAAAACCAACACTCTCTGATGTTGAAAGGCTATACGCGTTTCACGAAAATAAACACTTGGTTGTTCTGGTAATGTTAGAAAAGCCTGATTAGTACAGATTGGGCATGGTTTGGTTGTCCAATCGCACACAGGGCGCAATATTGTAGACGTGATCATGGTCTTGATCCATTCATTTTATTGGAGGCTGTTTCATCAAACGACTTATGGATATGGCACGCTTTTTTGGTGTTTCTGGGTCGAACAACGACATCAACGTTACACAACGATCCCCTTTACTCAACGATCTTAAACTAGGTAAAGCACCAGAGGTTCCGTTTGTGGCCAACGACGTAACTTACCCTTGGGGATATTATCTTTGTGACGGGATATATCCGGAATGGGTGTCATTTGTTAAGTCAGTTACAAATTGGGCTAATGATGACCACAAGCGATTACGGTATAAGATAATGCATAAAGCGACAAGAAAAGATGTTGAATGGTAGCTGTGGAGCATTTGTGTTCGTAAAAGAAGAGATGGGCTATATTCAGCCACTTCCTGCCGGGCGTGTATCAAAGAAAATTAGCAAATATAATGTAACAATGCATCATAGTACATAAATGATTATAAAAACCGTAAAGGAGGTGATATCTCCCAAATAGAATCCAGAGAAAGAACATAAACCAGGATGACCTCATATACATCCGATGAACAAAATGATAGAATATATCAGTACAACAAATCGTCAGAATCACATCAAATCTCAAAGCGGATTTAATCTAACATGTCAATCGCAATCCAGCAATGAGTAAGTTATGATTTTAAATTTTTTAATGTAACGTTTTTATTTTAAGTGTAATGTTTTTTATTTTTAATGTAATGTTTAATTTATGAATAAATAAAAAGTTTTTATTTTTTAATAAAAAAATGGGTAATAAATGGTGCATAGGCATTGAATGATAATAATGTAGTTGTGAGGGTGAGTGAGGTAAAAAGATAAAGAAGTAGAAAGCTGATGTGGCGCTGAAGTGTCCGATGAAGATTGGTATTTTTTGGTGAGACTGATAATATAGCGTAAACAAAAATGAGCAGAAGTAAAACATTGTAAAACAAACTCTAAAAGCAAAAAAGTCAAAAATTGTTGATACAGTATTTAAATAAAAGTAAAACATGTTACCATTAATTTCGCAAACATGCACGTTTTGTTGTTATGTTTACGTTTTATGTGTTAGTTTTTGTTGCCAAATGTGAGAATTATGTTGGGTTTTATAAGAAAGATGGGGAGGGTGATTGAAAATTTTGAATTTGAAAGGCATGTGAAAAGAAGACGTAAATGAAAATTTTAAATTTGGAAGGGATGATGTATAAAGAGGAGGTAAATGAAAGTTTTGAATTTGGTCCTATCTATTACTATTGTACTATCTTTTGAATAAATGCTCAATGACCCAAACAGGAATGATATACCGTAAACAATAAACAATTTAAGCAACTGACAAACAAACATATCACGAGACGCCCAACATACAAAAATAAAAAAACTAAACTTTTTGAAACTACACTTAAATTAACAGGTTCCGTATAGGAAAACAAAATGGTCCATTAAGCAAGTATAAGAGCCCATTAATCGTTTTAACTTTTAAAATTAAAAAAGGCTTATTCAAGTATTATATTCCTTGCTCCATCATAGGGGCATATAAGCTCACTTTTAGCAAAGTTCTAAAAGACGTGTCATGACGGCGTTAAAACGCGAGGCGCGACCTTCACATTACGAAATATATTAAGGCGTCAGCTTTAGGCGTTACGTGAGATGAGGCGTGAGGCGCGACGCCTTTTTTGAGTTCAACTCTAATAGAAAAATATTATGAAAGAAACGAAGATCGCATGCGATTACAGTTTTTTGACTTTATTTTATTATGTATAACACTTTTTGTAAAAAAAAAATTCTTAAACGGACCTTTTATGAGATGGTTTTTCCAAAACAGTTATATTTTACGAAAATGGTCCAAACAATTTAATCCATTGGATTAAAGACACGTATATTAATGAACGACTCTTGTTCATTCACGTATTCAAGTGGCGTGTTTCATATCTTACACGCGCCTGAAAAGTACTCAAAAGCACATAAAGACAAACACTATGCTACAAGCCATTTTGGTAGGCGCGTTTCATACTTTTGGGTTATTTTTTAAGCGCGCTTGCATATTTATATCTGCAAAAGTTGTCATATGTCTGCAAAGTAAGAAATGAAAACAAAATGAGGCGTGTTTCATATGCGTTAGGTGCGTTTCTAATTTAACTCGCACCCCCTTATTTTAAAGTAAAGAAAAGGCTTTTGTAAGCGCGTTTCTGTTTTAACTCGCGCCCGCCTCATTTAATAAGCAATACAAACGAAAACGACAATAACACAAACAAAAACGACAAAAAGAAGCGAGTTTCGATCATAAATGCGCCTAATTTACAGTGAAGAAAAAGACCAAACCCTCGTCATGTTTTTTAAAAATAAAATAAAGTTACTGTGTTGAAGTGTAAAGGAATAAATATAGAAGAAACATGATGGTTTATTGAAGATGAAGGTGAAGGAATGGAATGAGTTGTGGTGATGTATTAAATTTGTATTTAATTTCTTTAGGAGTTGTTGGGGGATAAATATACACTGACGAAGTTGATTCACATGAAATAAATATACACTGACAAAGTTTAAAGTTGGGGATAGATATACACTGACAAAGATGATGCATATGAAATAAATACGAGTAGTATTTATTATACGCTGACAGGCTCATGGGAGCACGAGATAAAATAAAACGCACCATAAGAGTTGGAATGAGTTCAGTTTGGTAATTAGTAGTTTTGTAAACTCCAAATATATGAAATATTATATAAATATATAAACTTATAAATATTTTTTTATTTTGTGTCGTTTAAGTCGCACCTTAAAAAAACGCTATGACTTCGCCATGGCTCCTAAGGCGTGAGGCTTGACATGTCGACACGCTATGACTTCGCCATGGCTCTTAAAGCGTGAGGCTTGGCATGTCGACACGCTACTCCTCGCCTCACGCTATTTGTAACATTGCCTTTAGGCCGACCGTGCTATAGGAGATTTTCAACGTCGTCGAGCCGGCTTCACCTCCGTTTACACGTGGGCTCGGGTTCACCTCCTTTTACACGTGACATTGTTCAAATAGTTAGTTTATTATGGTTCACTGTCAAAATGACGATCATTTTAAAATGTATGGGGTATCAAATTCAATTCCTGGTGAGTACAAATAATTTTAAAGTAGTTACGCTAACCTCCTGAAAAGAGAGTTATACCTGATTTGAGTGAGTATGTGACGAGGGGTTCAAACCCATTGATTAGTTACGCAAAAGGTTAGAAACCATGGTTAAAAAAAACATCGGCACATGGCTTTAGCATTCTTTATGTTAGACATTTAAAATGTGTCATAACTCGAACAAATTTTTATAATCTATAAATGGGTTTCTCTGACTTTTGTCATATTGGCACAAATTTGGCAAGTATAGCTCCACACATTCACAAACAAGGAAAACAAGACAACCAAAGATTTTATGCAAATCAAATGCAATAATGTTACAATCAACTTTAAATTCACATCCTACCCATATTACATAACCAATTTGATGCAACCAATCCCTATATATTAATTATATCAAAGCAAATGTTCAAAAACTAACTTAAAATCAAGAAGAAAAACCTGTATAAACAAATAAACCCCTCACCAAAAATGAGAAAAAAAAAACATGCCCTGATAACACAATCAGATCGTTCCGGTTAAAATCCCAGATGTAAACCTTGACAAACCCCTCTGAAAACCAACTCTAAAACTATGCTGATCATTTATAAGCTTAATCCCGCCAGCCCACGCTTGCACTAACTGCCTGCTCCCTTTGTTGGAGCTTGTATAACCACTTTACATTACTTTTTTTGGCAATGGCCTTGTGTTCGATACTACAATGTTTTTAAGTCTATTTAAAGCAAACCAGCGAGCAAAGCCCCTGGGTCTGATGATGCAATTGGTGGAGTAGGTGCCACCTGAGGCACAGGAGCAGAAGGCTTGGCAGTTGTAGGAATGATGACTAAATGTTCCTTGATGAATTCCTTCAACCTGTGTAAACATGTACGTAGTTAGATAATGTCCCATGTACATTTCAAAATGGACGGGTTAGGTGGCATGTCAAAACGGGTCCGGGCCCGATGTGTTTTTATTATATGGGTTGATCCGAAAGACTTTGTCCAATTTTTTATTTTTAAAGTAACTAAATTTTTTGAATAACAGGATTTAGGAGGTTGTACGTGACAAACAATTTGGGTGACTGCGATAGCTATTTTTTAATTTCCCGATAGAGAGAATACTTATCCCGGATTGACCCACTCATAAGTGGATGGGTTAAAAATTGCATTTATATAAGTATTTAATATCGTATTATTATGAAACTCAAAACTGAAAACATACTCAAATGTTAGTGCTGGATCCCCAGATGCCACTGTCATGCGGAGTTGCGTTCTGTCAGCTGGATCAGTTTCAATTCTTACCTGAAAACATACTCAAATTTACGGGGTGTAATTACTTTATATTTCGAGGAAAAATCAATTATTACATAAAACAAGGGCAAATATCTGATCTATGGCATAAGCATAGACCTTGCATCAGCTATCATGAAACGCATGAAAAATATTTACTGAAACAGTACAAGCACTTACCAGGCATAACATGGCTCGTGTACTTTCAGAATAAAATGTTGTGCTTGCTACTAAATTACTTGCATTTGGATCCTGAAAATTGCAAGATTTCAGAAAAAAGCAGGAGCATTTTCCTTGATCATTAATGTTAAAAAAGAAGAAATATGGTTTATAAAATTATAACAGACTCACCAGTCCAGGACAGACCATCAACCTCAAACTGTTTAACAAATTTGCCATTTCTCCCAATGCCATTGGTCTCACACCTCGAACCTGTTTTATTTTATAAAGTTAAGTAGTTTCATAAAAAATGGAACAAAAACTCACTATAATTATAGCATATTCAACACAGTGGCCTTATGTATAAGAAACCAGTGTTTGTCTCAAGGTAAGCTAGCAGCTTGACATAATATATATTGTAACACCGTAGATATGGAGTACAGTGCACGAACCACTTCTTGAAGTTTCAAAGGAGGTGCAGCTAGTGATCTCCACTGGGAGAAAAACTCCTCAGCAGACACCTGTATAGGCTGAAGAAATTTGTTCAAGACCGCAGGAAGGCGGAGTCTATTATTGACCTGTTCAAGGGAAAATTGAATATGTAAATACCACTGCTCCCACAATATTGAAAATGAGTAGTACTAAATAAACAGAACTACATATACCAAAGAGGATCCAAACTTGTAAGAAAAGTCGAGAACAGCAACGTCCCTACTTGGTCGAAGATTCACCACTTCAAGTGGGCATTGAACCTAAAAAAATCAAAGAAAACCAATTTAAGAAAAAGCAATAAAATATTGAAAAAAGAAATGACAATGTGCAATATGAACCTGTGCTCGTGGAGGTATAACTTCTGGTACTAACGAGAGCTCCAACTTCAGATGGGATGGAGACAATATTACTGCTTGTACCGAATCAAGTGGAGCAGTATTCTTGTTTCCCAAGAAAAGTACGAAACGACCCTGGTGACCTCGCCATTCTGCTTTAATGCCAATCTGAAATAATATCCAATAAGAACACAGATGCGAAACTTACTATCTTGACTTCCTTGAAAGATAACATATGCGTCAATGAATTACCTGAACATAAGGATCTTCATAGAGTACCCCGCTATCTTTAAGGCATAAAGCTTGAAATCTTTCTGCAATATCTCCTATTGGCTGTGACAATTATTTGATAAAAGGTTAAAAATCAGATAAACAAAAGTGAGGACCAATAAGAATAAAGTACCTTAACAGTAGATTCCTGGTTTTCAACAGCTGCAAGTGCTAAAGCATCATCTGCACCATTGGTACCTTCATGCCCATGAACACCATTATGATCTAATTGAGTAGATACAGCAGGAGGACCTTCAATAGCCAATGGGCTTAAAAGATCCCCAAGCATATCAGCAGTAGGCGGTGGGTCATTAACACTAGCCCCATTGGCCTGAGTCAACCCTTGGTCAACAGCATTATGATCCTGTAATAAATATATAACTTTAGACCACTACCAAACCAGAACAAAACCAAAACAATTTTGTCTTGAATTTTCCATTATGTGGGGCCCTCACCGCATCGCTGGTGCTTGGGATCATAACCATGCCAAGTTGGCTCACTTGTGGAGCTCCATTAGCAGGACGCTGATCCGTCGCCACCAAAGCATTAGATGTCTGCTGCTGTGCCCTTAATTTAATAGCACTTAGCTCTGCTGTATCAGCATCAGTATCTTCGGCTTTTTTAATCAATGAGGACTTCAAAAACAAAACATTTTGAAGTTATACACAATGACCATAAAGTTATGAACAATCATCATCTATGTGAACATATTCAGACTGTAGATATACCTGGCGCTCAGGAAATTTAGGCATTTCAGCTAATATATCCATTAAAGCTGCACCTTTCCTGCTCAATGCAAAATACTCGACCGCTCTTTGTTGTATCTCAGCGTCAATGCAACTTTCATACCTGAGGAAATAAGATCTTGCGTTAAAAAAATACTATGATTCATGACTATGATGAAATGGTCTGAAAGTAACAGTACACAGACTTGCTATAAACTGCCCAGATTTGGTTCTGCAATTCTGGGTCTGGTGGCTGAGAGTGCATCAAAATCTTAGCATATGTTGAAAGAAGAATAGGGATTGTAGGTGTCCTGAAAAAAAATCAGATCTTAGATGATTGACCAATGCCCCAATTAAAACCACAAGAATAGAAACAGAAACAAGTAGGTATACGTACGATACAGTAGGAAGCTTCTCATGTATGATGGCAAAAATTTCCTTCGGACTACAACCAGGTCGTCTGGCCAAAAGGTGACTGTATTCTCCAAGCAGATAAGCGCTAACCTGTTCAACCAACGAAACCCATATTAACACATCTACAGATTGATCTTAGAAAATATTGATTCAGTTACATATAAATGCCACAAAAAGAGAAGCTTTTGAAACATATATAAAGAATAATAATTTCACTGAAGCTATTAGTATGAACCCGGAAAGGTTAAATTTGAAACAAAACCACTCAGAAGTGGCCTAGTGGCAAAAGGCTTGTGACTATCATCACCAAAATGTGTAAGGTCTCAAGTTCAATTCCTGCTGGGTGCAAACAACCCGGAAGTAGCCACACCAGCCTCCTGAAAAGAGAGGGCTTTACCCGGTTTGAGTCTGTGTGGCGGTGGGTTCAAACCCCGTGGGTTAGTCGGCCAAAGGTCGGAAACCATGATCACCCAAAAAAAACATGTTGAAACAATTATAGGAAATGATTGAAAATGAGAGTTTACACACCTTCACCATTGTCTCATGTATGGCTGGCTTATCAAGATACTCCCTAGCTTTTAGTGCAGCATAAGGCTGATGAATTATAAAATAAGAGTGAGTCCTACAACTAGAAAATGAATTATGAATGTCCACATATCAAATAATACTATGATATCAAGGTACCTGAAGGTCCTCATTGTTTGTCACAAACTGAACGACCCGAAACCAAATGTCATCACTGACAAAATCTCCTGCTTTGTCGATCAACTGAAGTATAACATCCACATACCTGATAGAAAACGGTGGAATTTAATAACAGGTATACATAAGTGGGAGGATGATAGTTTGGTTGTATTAACCAAACAAACTAGAACAATAGAATTTGTGAATCTTCCACTGTACTGAACAGTTATGGCCTTAGATGTGATAAAAAAAAAAGATGAAATTGCATACCATGATAGATCAGGAGCGAATTTTTCAGCAAGAATAGCAGCTTTCAGAGCCAACTCTTCACGCATTGCAAAATCTGCTGTAGCAAGATACTAGAAAGAGATGTGCGTTAGACTGAACCCATGATGAACAAATATGAAATAGAGCAAAGAAAGTTATATCGTTCACATTCGTACCTGCAATAATTCTTCAACGATATCTTTGGCATTCGAGACATCACACATGCCATAAAGCAGATCAAGGGAACGTCTCCGTATACTGCATTTCAAAGATAGTCAAACTATTATCTCAAACGTTAAAAAGTGTAAAACTAGTAACAACTTGGTAAAAGTAACCAAGTCTTACCTGATGTCGGGATCTTTTAACGACGTGATAATTTGTGCTTGATGTCTTTTAATTATCTCATGAACATCAGTAACCATCAACATTCGAGTCATATTCTCCTGCATAACCCATGTCATCAGATTGTATCAAGAAGATAAAACATGATATAGTCTATTGCTTTATAACTTACCAGACCCAGGTAACGGATATTTGGCTCACGCACAGCTATAAACTTTCCAAGCAAAGCCACACACTGAGACATCATCTCCTTCTCAGAATCAAGATGCATGACCTGTCAGCAAATGGTTGAAACAAGCTTAACTACTCGATGAAAAATAATCCAGATCAAATAATTTTAGGAGTTACAATGTGGACACGTGAACTTACAAGAGCGAGTGCTTCGAATAATACAGCATGAGAAGCATTGTTCTTATTCACATTTTTCACCACATCTGTTCCCATAAGTATACGTTGTAGAACCTAACCACCAGAAATAAAGTTTATGGCAGTGTTGTAATATCCAGCACTTGACCTAAAAAGAGATGATTGCATACTATAATATACCTCAAACAAAGCTCTCCTTATGCTAGGATCTTCAATAGTTGGGAAATATTGAAGTGCCCTCATTGTTTTCACCTGCATGAACCAAATATGCATTTAAAAGGATGTGGTACATAAAACACCCCCTCAAGACAATCTCAGTTGGGATGAGAAACAGAACCAGTTGAGAATTCAATTTATCAGTTCCAATCTAGACTAGTTATGTAATTATCTGCAATTGATACAATTTCTATCACCCAGGTGCAACCCCTTAAATACTCCATACATGATAAGATTAAGACCAATTGGGCGCCCAAACAGACAAACATCAACCACAGCTACACAAGCAAAACATCAACAGCACAAGGCATGTAAATACCAAGAGAAACTATTAACAACATGTTAACCTCAGAACTCTATTATTGATTTTGTCACTTTCTGATATTTATACCACACGAAGAATCACGGTGCAAAATAAATTCATAATCATGGACTCCCTTAATATTAGGAACAGAGGAACATTTTCTGCCTTTCAAAAAAAAGGAACAGAGGAACATTTTGGGAAAAAAGCAGAAACAATTAGAAGTCAAGTTTTATAATTTGAAAAACAATCCAAACAGCACAAACAGGTCACTGACAGACCACAAAAAACTCTCAAAAAAGGAAGGACCATCGACCCTCCTTGATTAGGTTGTAATTTCGATTAGCCAAGAGTTAATAATGTTAAAAGATGGTACATCTGATTTCCAATTTTCTCTGTCTTTCTATTCTATACATTTTAACATTGATCACTTTTTCAACTATGTTCATGTTAGGCAATTTATTACATTGTGCTGTTCTATAAGAAAGTAACCAAGAATGATCAGCAAATGTATGACAAAAATTGCTTTGGTCATGAAGAACAAAGATTCCAGGAGTCCTTTTCTTTTTAGACATGTTATCACATACACTCAAACTGAGGCTTTCTGATGACCTTTTAAATTATTTATTGTGTCCCTAATTTAGGTGTTTTGACCCTGGAATTTAGTTATGTAGAGAAGGAAAGCACAAACCTGAAGCCATGGAGACGGAATACCATAATATGTGTATTCTTGGGGAACATCCTGATTTCTAGCTAGCCTTTCCATAATTTTAACACACTTAGGGAGACAACTCCAGTATGCTTCATGGTTGTTAGACACTAAAGCAACAAAAAGACTCATAGAAGATGTCAAAACTCCAAGGTCACGTTCATCTAATAGCTGTGCCATCCGATCTGACCTGAAAGTTTGAACCATAAGAATACAGTCAGGTGTAAAACTATAAGAGATTAAAATATTGTACACCTACAAACAAACATACCAGCCATCTACATTTACAACATCGGAATTTTTCCGGAACAACCGCAGTAGACACAATGCAGCCTTCTTTCTCACTAGTGGTCTGCAACTACTTGAAAGCTGAGGCAAACACAATAAGTGCCAAACTTTGATTTGATAGAAAAATATATTTCAAAATCCAGTTTTCAACTTACAAGCAACTTCTGAACATCAGGAGCTAGTGATTCAGCAAATTCTCTACCACCAATGTTGCCAACCTGTAAGAAACAAATTTCTTGATCTTGCAAACGGAAATAACTTTGTTCTCTAGCATTAAAGCATAGATTTATTATAAAAGAAAGAAAATGCTAAAGTTGTATAAAAACGTTGTGAAATTGAAAATGTGTCCTAATGTGTGTATCTAGATAGATGTACTCGACACAGTTAACGGTTTAACATTAAAGCATGTCATTATGTAACAATTTGATATCAAAGCATGTCTTTATATGACGGCCATCATAGTGTCAGTACGTCGAGGTGATGATCTACCATAATACATACCAACAGAATTCTAGGTCACTATCTCATTGAACTGAAAGGTGCCTACTTAGTATCTTCAAATGTTTCATATTAATTAATGGTCGCTACTATTTTCAGATGTTCCATAATAAATGTCCTCGGTGACTAGAAAATTAGAAATGCTAATATATAAAACAATTTTCGCCAATACACAACCTAACTTAATAGTTCAATATAAACAGAATTTGGTTTAGTTTAAACGGGGGACATGGTTATAAGATACTAACTTTAACATTAAAGTACTAACTCAGAATATCTTTAAACAATTACTATGTAAATATCCCATAATAGCATAAGGTTTCAAAAAGTTAAAGCTAGAAATGTTGTAAGCATTGCTGACATTCTTATGTACAACAGCATGACAAAATAAAGAAACTTTAAAAGATCATAATTATGCTACCACATCCGTACCAGGGTCAATGCCAGGCACTGAAAAGTTTCGTTGCGACCAATAATATCATTGCGGACTGCATTAATTGCTAATCTCAAAAAATCATGATTCTCGTTGAGCAAGCATGATGTCACTATATACCCAACCTGCGGGAAACACGGTGAAGAAGTTAAGGGTAGTAAGCGGAAATCTAAAAACTTCACAGCAGATCACATGAACAGCAATATGAACACACAAGAGTAGATGTGTGCTGTACCTGCTTTTCGGGATATTTCGGCGCTGATATTAAAGAAACAGCTTCCATGTGACCAAAGTCTACATCATATCCAAGCATATATATGTACAGCATCTTCCATACATATTTCTTCTTTTCATATGGAGTCAAACCCTGTGAACAGCACAAGTAAAAACGATTATTGGCCGAGAACAAAACAAGTCCAAATTGACATTAATACTGGAATACTACCCATCACAAGGTAACTTGTTACTACAAAGATGCTTCAAGAGGATGTTGATTTAATCTAGCATTATTAACTCGAAGTCATGGTTTCTCCAGTTCTAAAGTATATGGTGGGGAAATTCTCAGGGAATTTGCCCATTATTAATTGGAGCTTGCTTGTTTAACCTGTAACCAATTTCTGAGACAGGACTGGAATTATTGCTGGCTGCCAGCAACTCATGTAGGCTTTTCTCGCGTATTTAGAGACTTATTTGGTTCATGGACCTTAGAATCATGATTTTGTGCCATCCAGGTCAAAAGATTTCTATAACTGCTCCATGCAGTATGAAGAAACGAGACTATCTTTTAATCATGTCTACGGTAAAAGCGAAATGTAGCGAGAAAAATATGATTTAGACTTCAAAACAGAAAATTGAATGTACGCACAAGCCTGTCTTCATATGTAAACAAGGTTGACTTTCTAAGTTTTGTGGTGAATGCCATAACCAAGTGTTGAACAGATGAAGCCTTAAAGTTCAAACTTCTAAATGCTTCTTAATTCCAAAAAGCAGATCTCCATCATAAGAAAACCTAGCTACTTTTTATAAGGAGTAACTTAAAACCTCGAACCAAGCTACTCCCACAAGCAGCAACCCTCATATAATATTCTTCTTTAGCTCTTATTTATTATATCAGCACTTATTGCTCGACAATTTTAATACTTTACGCTGCTCCATAAAGTATTGCAAAGTAACATAACATGACGTGTAATAGCCAAAATAAACCCCCGAGTGCCAACATTCTTTTGCATGAGTCCATACTATAATTCCAACTTCCAAGAGTTGAATGGACGGCAGTTTTCCTCATACATTTTTCAGATGATAGCAATTAAATAGACAGTCAATTTTCCAAGTTTAGCCCAAATGAATCATACCACTAGGTTTCTAGTAAAGGATAGCATTTGCACCCATGACTTTAAACATAAGTCATCGGTGCAAAAGTTATATGGGCATTTCTATGTCCATCTAAAGAAAAAAGCCTAATAGAAACATATTGCTACATGACTTGGAAGGAAAATCGTAATGTGGACATTTAATGAGATCCAACAGTTCAATTTGTCAGATAGGTATATGTCATAGCAATCTGTTATTCTTAATGTTCATTGCTGATTTCTCTCTAGATAGAAGTGGCTATATCTTTTCTGATTTTCTCTATCCTCGTTTCTAACACATTGTGATATTGTATTCTCATGTAGCTATGTTATTTTCTTACATTTTGCAGCTTGAATGCTTGATAGCCGTGAATCCTATACATATGTTCCTTTATATGAGATTACACCCAAATATGGATACATGGTTGGAATTTAAGAGCATGCAAAACGCTGACTTGCTACCAATGATGTATAACTTAGCACATCCGCTCCTTTAAGATTTGCTAAAATCCAACTTTAGAGAGATGTTATCATTGATGGCACGCTTAGCAGCAATTAAACAAATTTCATTGATGGCACGACTTCGCAGCCAATTAAACAAATTTCCATGAAGTAGCTTTCCATCACTAGAAATCGCGATAGGAAAGTAATCTTTTTGGGAAATAGTGATCGTTTCTGTTTATCTGTTCTGCTTTAAATTGCGATTTTATTTTATCTAGTGGTGTAAAATTATAACAATTCACACCATGCCACGATTTTTGTATCCAATGATGCAAGGCAAATGCTTAAATCTTGACAAAAAAAAGAAAACTTTTGCTCAACGTGACATATACAAAGTAGTGATTGTATCAATATTCTAGGTTTAGAAGCACGATATCTTATCTTATATTACTCGTATATAAAGAGTGCATCATTTTGTCTTAGACTTTTAAGAAGTACAAACTTTGATGTTAATAGTAAAAATACTCTAAACCAATATATGGATGTTACATTGATAATAAAAAAATATATGCTATCGTCATAATGAGAGTTTATGTTACTTTGACTAAAAACAATGAAATTTACATATATGAATATCCACATTATTATCATTTATCTTACTTAATTGGAAAAATAATCTCTTGCAATAATAATTAAGTTGAAGTTACAATTTAAAAACTTTATTGATAATTAGAACATGTTCTCTTAAATATAAAAATAATCACTTAGAGTTGATCAAATTATTTGGTGCTTGAATACATAAAAACATCTGCTCGCGGAAAAATTTAACTACACTTGTATCCGTCGCCGCAACGGGCAGGTACCAAGCTAGTATATTCTTATCCATCTAAAAAATGAAATACATACTTCTGAGGCAACTCTCGTGAAAACATTCCATACTGACATTGGCTTATCTTAACTCTGGTTCAAGATTTTATTTTAGTTTTCAAGCTGATGTAAACATTATGAACCGAATTCAATATCAACGGCTTTGTAACATGACGTATGGGGAAAAGCTTATAATCTCAAAAAAAAAAAGAAACATCTTATCAGCATGAGATGTACAAGGTAGTCATTATTTCAGATATTCTTATCAATATATAGCTTTCGGTAACAGTCTAGTTCCAAATAAATGGGCATACCACACCCACACACAGCTATTCCCACTACACGAACCGTCACACATTTCGTGTTAATCCAATACACCAAAAAGACCTAGATAATGTAAATATTTAACCACAATGCACCACTAATCCCTCTCCTAATCTCATCTACAACATTATCCACTCTCTTAATTCTTCTATTTCCAATCAAATCTCCTAAATTAGGCATCTTTTCAACTTCGTTCAAGCTCTAAAATAACCTTGCGTCATCTAAAAGATACCAAGACTGTTTGTTTATGGCTTTTTCTAACACTAGTTTAGAACGCAATTTTAGTTTTCAAGCATATGTAGATCTCATGAACCAAATGCAACATCATAACGACTTTATAACAACGACCGACCGGGGGCAAAAAGCTTAAAATCTCACAAAAAAATTTGTTAATCAACACAAGATATACAAACTAGTGATTGTTGCCATTCTTTCCTTAAGGAACCATATTATTAAACATTCTTATCAATCTATCACCTATTCAACAACCATCCAATAAACAATTTACATACAGTACTTTTTAGGCAACTCTATGAAAACATTTCCATTACTAAAGACGAATAGTCACACATTTCAACAAATCTACAATGCACCACCTCATTCACTATCTGCATATCAAATTACCGAAATTTAAGCGTCTTTTCGACTTCTTTTCCTTCTGACTAACCTATCTCTGCATCTAGTTTTCAAACTGCACATCCAATTCTGAATTACGCATCTTCGTTCAAACTAACCTAAAAATTTACTTAACCTAACAAAAACACAATTCACAATCAACAGCAACAATTACATCAAAATCAACACTCTAAACATCGCGATTAACATCAAATAATAATTCAAAACCCTAGCTATTAACTAACTAACTAACTTAACTTAACAATATCTAATTTCCGAATCACGCAACTAAATCTTAACCTAACAACAATTCACAATCAACAACAATGATAACATAGACATCAGCACTTTAAACATCACAACAACATCAAATAACAATTTAAAACCGTATCTAACTAAGTAACTTCCAGATTAAGCCTCTTCGATTTCGTTCAAACTAATCTTCTAATTTGCTATCTCTGCATCCAATTTCCAAATTACGCGTCTAAATTCCGAATTACACCGTAATTTCCGAACTAGGCATCTTCGATTTCGTTCAAACTAATCTCCTAATTTGCTATCTCTACGTCTAATTTCCAAATTACGCGTCTAAATTCCGAATTACACGTCTAATTCCCTAACTATGCGTAGAACTAGACGACTAACCTAAACTAACAACAAATTCACAATCAACAACAACAATTAAATCAAATTCGGCACTTTATACATCACAATTGAATCAGAACTAACTCAACTAACACAACTAACCTTCTCATTTTTGAAGCGTGTACGAATATTCCCAAGCTCCTTATCAACACGAAGACGCTCCTGTTCTTTATTCCTGCAATTCCGTACATCTGATATAAAAACCGATAAGCCTCTCATACCTGATAACGCCATCGATCACTTTGTCAGTAGATCTTAGCCGTTGATTTTATCGATTTTGATCTGCAATTGGTGAGATTTGATTAAGTTTTTAGGGTTTAGTGTGTGTAAAATGAAGGTGAAATTGAGGGTGTGATCTGAGAGAGAGAGAAGTTGTTGTTGTTGACTGATTTGAAGAGCCGTCGGCGGGTGACAATGAGAACTAGAAAGAAAGAAAGAATGAAAGACGACTTTTTCTTATTTTTAATTTCTTTTCTTTTTTATTATAATTTTTATCAAAGAATTTATTATTTTTAAATGGTTAAGTCCGTATATTACCAACGAACTTTTAAATTTTTACACATTTGAGTAACCAACTTTGAATATTACAGTACTAGTATAGTCATTAATACTTTCAATTTTATAACAATATAGGTAATATGACCGTTTGGGTGCCGGTTGAAACTTGAAAATGACCGACAAGTCATTCTTTTTTTTATCTTACTTGGATATGTCACCTCAAATAAGCCTACGTGAATATTTACATATAATAACATGGTACGCGCCACTCATGCTAAACCTACATCTAAACACCCCTGCTAAAACTCATCCCCTTCACCTTCAGTCCAGATCCTACCTCTAGTTAAAATTTTATTGATCTGAATTTATTACCAACCATTAATTAAGATCCTCAAGCAATAATAATGCAATATTAAAAATAAATATATTTGTACATTCATTCATGTTATGACGACAACACTTATTTAGCTAATAACAAGATCTTATATCCTATATTTAATATCTCAAATCAAAAAACATCCAAGTTCTCCATAATCATTATTACATCAGCAGAAAATTTAATTAAAATGTGACACATGTCACTTTTTGATGTGATTTCCAAAAATAAGATGAATAGTCAAGATTTCACCTCCGTATCTTAATTTTTAATGGATCCCACATTATAAATGTTTTATATAGTAGTATAGAAGTATAGATAAAGAGACAACACACTCTCCGAAAGTATATAGTTTTAACGTATCATGTTTATATTTAATTAAGGTTAAAGTTGTAAAAAATATAAATCAACATAAAATAAACCCACTAAAAATGTAAAAAAACAGAAAAAAATTAAAATATAACAAAATGTATGTTGAATTAAAGAGCACAAAATTTTAAAAAATATAGTGAAATTAGATCATAATAAAATTAAATTGATAAAAAGATATTTCAATTTGAAAATAAAGGTGATTTTTTAATCAAAATATGACACTCACTTTTTGATGAGATTCTAAAAAATGAGATGAATTGTCAAGATTGCACCTCCTTATCTTAATTTTTAATGGGTCACACATTATAAATGCTTTATATAGTAGTATAGATATATGTAATATGACCGTTTGGGTGCCGGTTGAAACTTGAAAATGACCGACACGTCATATTTTTTTTATCTTACTTAGATATGCCACCTCCGATAAGCCTACGTGAATATTTACATATAATAACATGGTAGAGCCTTAAGGCTAAACTACATCTAATACACCCCCTGATAAAATTCATCCACTTCACGATTCAGTCAGATCCTACCTCTAGTTAAAATTTCATTGATCTGAATTTATTACCAACCATTATATTATAAAACAATACAATTACCAGGATTGCCGGGTGAAAACATTGAATGCGACCCGTCCGCTCGACCCTCCCCGACCCGGACCGATGCATTTAATGTTGACCCAAGCTCGGACTCCACATACCTAACCTTGATACACTTCATCATAGATACGTGTCTTCGTCATGTTCATCATCTCCCCCCTCCAATCTACCTCTCCCACTCACTTGTCAAAACCATTCACACACACCTAATTCAGTTTCAGAGACCTTCCACCCACCCACACACTCTTTTCATATGTTTAATTTGAAAATGAAGATGTGATTCGGTCAAACCCACAAAGAAAGGCCGATTTCTTAGGCTTGATGGGAGGCAGAGGCAGCGGAGTTGGCAGCCGGTGGTGTAGCAACGACTCCGGCGGGTTGAAGGAAGGTTTGATCATTTTTTTATAGGTATAAAGATTCAATCTTTTTTGTTTTGATTGTTTATATTTTATGTTTCTACAAAAAGATAGTGACTATTTGAGATTATTAGGGGTTTATAAAGGTAAGTTACCTTCAAATTTTAGCTTCAGTTGCATAATATATTATCTGGGGTGTTTGGATTTGCTTTTTATTTTTTACCTTATGTGTTTCTCAAGGTCATTGTTTAGGCTTTCGAGTTTATGGCTTATAAGCTCAAGTTATGGCTTAAAAGCATAAGGTAATAGAGCTTATTTGTCTTTTCAGTTTCACATAAGCCCGCGAACCCTGAATTAGGTCTTTTATGATTAGTGTATGATTGTGTAACTAATGTAGTCTGTTGTATAATGTGATGTATGTGATATTAGATTTTTGGGATTGCATTTTCAAACAGTAGGTGTTTATGTCGGTGTTTCGTCCATTGCGTTAGTTAGATGACGTACTCCAAAGGCATGACCTCAAACACAGTGACATTTTGTTTTGTTTAAAATGTAAACATACATGTTTCAGTTTTTGATTTGAAAATTTGATAATGATTGCAGCGAAAGGTGAGCCAGTGCAAAGTAAACCGTTTAAGCGTACAGATTATGAAGTCGACCTTCATTCTCGCCCAGGTTAGCCACTTTCTACACCTTTTAATATCAATGTGACTACTAGAATATCCTAATTACATAGCGCCGACTTAGGCATACTTCTTTGCTTTCTTTTAACATGAACATATAGTGGAAGTGGCAATTAGAATATCCTAATTACATAGCGCCGACTTAGGAGATGCATGCAATCGGAGGGAGTGAAAATCCAACAATCAAGAATTATGGCTATCAATGTAGGTTACCAAAATTTTTATTATTTTGAAATTCTTATAAAGTTGAATGACTTTTGGGAAGTTGATTATGAAGGTGTCAAAGAGGATGCTAGAAACAACGCAACGGCATTGGAGGGTTTAGAATTGTGAGGTTTTGTGTGTTGATTACGTTATTCGTTTTGAAGACGTGATTGGACCAAAGACTGTTATAAGGGTAAGTCAACTTCAAATTTAACATTTTCTTGCATAATATATTATCATTAATCTGTTTCAATAAAATACGAAAAAAAACGTGTATGCTTTATGTGTTTTTGTTGATTTCAGCTATTACTACACCAAAAAGGTGTACAGCTTTGGTTTGATTGCATCACTGCAAAAATGGCAGGTTAGTTCGCCTTTTTTAGAAATAGAAATAAACAAAGCCGCAAAAACTAGAAAGTAATGTGCTTTTGTTTGTCTCCTAACCTGATCAAGCATTCCAATTAGGCCGTTTGGAGTTTTCATTCTTAGATTTTGGATTTCTTATTTAATTTGAGTTGTTTAGAGGGACACCTATGTGACGGTTAACTTGATAATGTTGCTTATTAAAGTAATAGAACATGTTTGTTTATGGTTCTGTAGTATGGTTAAAGAGACTATATTTGAACTATATGGTATTTAACATGTTCGTTCTGCATTCTAGCGATTCTTACATTCGGGTAAAATTTGCATAATCACGATACATGGTTGACCATGTAATTTCTGTATACCGTAAATAGTTTATGGAAGAGAAAATGATGTACTTATGTTTCATTGTTTTTATGCTTAATTAGTTTTGAAATAGTCAAAGTAGGCCATTTGCAATATGCAATTTCAAATTGCTAAAGAACTGTAGGATTATGGTCTATGGTCGTTAATTAGATAAATTACTAAAGATATGTAGGGTTGTGGTTATTGCAACCAATAATAACATGAAAGTATAATATACGATGTTTGGTTTTGTGTGATGGCACATGCTCAGTTAAAAAAAGAAAAAAAATCAATGAATGGAAAATACAATCTGATTTTTAGATCGAGGCAATTGTCAAGGTCATTGCGATACTCCATACCTTGAGATGTGGGTATGGTTTCACGGAAAGTATAAGGCACTGTGCTGGTTGTTAGGGAAGCTTTGTGTAGCTTATGAATCTGAGAGTGATATGTTTAAAAATGCCTTTGCGTAAAAATTAAAGCTTCCCACTTTTTAAAATTTCGGCTGCCACTAATACTGAAAGACTTATATGGCATGTTTGGGATTGAATGTTTTTAAGTATTCTATTTCTATTCCGATCCGAGCATGAAAGATGAGTAACAAATTTATGTTACGTTTTTAAAATCTAATACTTTTTGCTTTTAACTCGGTTTAATGTCAGGTTCCTGCACCTTCTTCCAAGTGGAAGCATAGTCATTATTTTCAGAAAATCTAAGTATGTCACTGATGGTCATCAATTTGTGGGAGCACATAACAGCGTGCAAATGATGCAAAAGAGAACCTTATTGTTGCTTCTATCTCAATCGACCCTGCCCGGGCCTTTCAAGCCACGGTCTCTGCATTTGCATATATGGTTCGGCATACGAGATTGCCATGGGTTGGGAAAAATATACTGCATCATTACAGATGCATCTTGCTTGCTTCAATGCGCACACTTTACTAAAAGAAAGAGAGGTACATGTTTCATTGGATCTTTCAACGTCTTTGTGTGTACTAACAATATGCAATGCCTATTTTCCATTCTATGTCGTCCATATATCCATGACCCTTTCTGAAAGAATCTTGAACCAAAACAACCTGACTATCAATGTTTTAATGTCTGGTTACGGAAAAGTTGCGTAACCGAGGGATTCGTCGCGGTTTTCATCAAATTTAGCATGCACAAAGAAAGGTAACTTATTTTATATAATTATATCAATTTGTGTGTTTTCTTTCATGATTTCATTATAAAATATTTGTTTTTACATATGGGAGGGGTTGTTGGTTGTGCATCAGTGTGTGTGTGTTGAAAGTGGTTGCATATGTGTTATAGTTAAGAATGCAAGATCGCGCTCTCAGGCAAGAAAGAACGTTTGTAACAGATTTAATCCTACTTTTTTATAATGGAGTTGATTAGTTATTGCTTCATAATTAAGTGATGAATCAAATGCTTTTGGGCAGTTGTTGCGGAGTAAAGATTTTTGGCAGATCACCACTCCAAATATAATTGCAGGCAGTAGCGAAGGTGGAGTAGATGTTTTCAAATTCAAGTATAAAAATAGCCGGCGTGTTTAGCTCAATCACCTCAGCTTCACAAGCAAATGGCAATCTGTGGTGATTTTCAAACGTGCATTCGTGGTTGGTGCTGCTTTTGGAGCTAAAGATTCCTATACGCACAGGCATTTGTGTGAATATACATGTCTTGATGTTGAAATGATTATTAATGAGCATTATTTTAGGGTAGACAACTTATAATAGTATTGTTTTATTTCCAAGATATTAAGAAGCGGTTTGTTGAGTGGATTTGTTTGTACAGGCGATGGATATTGTGGAGCTATCGTTGATTCTGTTTGTACAGTCTGTACTGAAACATGTCAAAAGAGCTAGAAGCTATAAGGAAGCAGTATCCATTCGAGCCTTTAAAAGTAATTGTTAATCCCCTTTCACTTTAGTTTAAGATAAGGACTCACTTTCTTGCAAAGCTTTTGTTGGTAGAACCACCATGGCATAAAGAACATTTACAAAGGCTTATATATTAATTAAGAAAAAGTTAGGCAAATGTAATGATGGCGAGCAATTTGCATTGCTAGATGACGCAAAGCAATTTATACAATTCTTTATAGTAATCATAGCGAGCTAAAAGCTATTGGATTTCTTACGATATATTTTTTACTAGACCGTACATGACTAACAAACCCGGTAGTCCCTTTGCTTCAGTCTACTAACTTCTTTTAACTTAACCTATTTGATTTGTCAGGAATAAATTAGCATAAAAATGGCTAAGAAATTCCTCTCTACATGCATCAATAGGAGTGTTGAAAACTCGAAGTTGAAGATACAGTTACGCTAAGTGTATAAATAGTGTAATGCGGGTATGCTACAGAAAAAGTTTCAATGCACTTCGGTTTACTCTTCTATATCGGAAAGCCATTGCTACGGTGGCTTTAGAATGTATGGGTTAGAAAAAAGTTTCATTTTGTTAGCCATTCACCATCTTCTGTACCACGAGTATTGCATACTTCAAGAATACACTATCATTGATGTTTTATATTTTAGTAAGAATGTATACACTGCTTAGATGCCAAAGATATAAAAGATAGCCACTTATCATTTTTGCTCATACTAGCATGGTTTAAGGACTTAAGTCATGTGGTTAAGCTTCCGTAAACAAACACCCCGCAGCGAAGCGCGGGTTTATATACTCTTTAACTAAGATCCTTAAGTAATAACAATGCAATATTAAAAATAAATATATTTGTCCGTTCATTCGTGTTATGACGACAACACTTATTTAGCTAATAACAAGATCTTATATCCTGTATTTAATATCTCAAATAAAAAAACATCCAAGTTCTCCATAATCATTATTACATCAGCAAAAAATTATTATAAAATAAACCTAATCACCACTCCATCTTCTTCGAGACATACACAAAACCATTCTACCCAAACCAAAAACTACCTTTAGTCAAGATCCTCAATTCATCTTTATAAAACTCTTGCAGATTGTAACGAAAATAGATTTTGTGGTTGTTCTTATTATAAGGTTTGAACTTGTGTTTATGTTGTGTTCGTATGATAACTGGTCTTCTTTAGCAAGCCTAGAGGACGTGTTGTTGCAGGTGGTGTTTTCGATCTACTTGTAGCTGCTAGTGTGGGTTGTTGGGTGAAGTGGCGGGTGGTGATGGCGACCTTAGTGCCGTAGTGGCGGGTGGTGATGTCCCAGAGACCGGCTATGTGTCATGGTGTGGTGGTTGTTGATGTGATTTGGCCTTAATCTTGATTTGAATGTGTATGTGTTTGTGGGTTAGGGTTAAATAGAAGCATGGGTCAATACTGGGTCGGGTTGTTAGGGTTAATGGGTCATTTAATAAAGGGTCGGGTTCATTTAAGTATACAAACCGTGTCCAGGTGGAAAATTGTTAAGAAAATAAGAGTCCACGTGGAATACTAAAAATAAATATATATCTAGTTGTAAACTCAAACATTCATATTACCTATATCGTTAAAAATTAGCTGGTTTCAATGACTATATTAGTAATATTAAAAGTTGGTTACCTAGATGTGTAGAAATTTGAAAATTCGTTGGTAATATAGGGACTTAACCTTTTTTAAATTACTCTTAATCTTATTTTATAGTTTTTGATTGTTTATTTACTTAGTTAGAGTTAGAGTTATGTTAGACTCATCGTAATCTAACTGGATCATTCAGTCGGTCTTGGCAAACCAAATCTCCCACACTACGCTGATTGCTCTAGACGTTGTCTCGCCCAACTAATTTTATTGTTTTGGTCTGATCGGCAAACCGAGCAAATGAAAAGCCAAAAAAGTAGCAAAAAGTAGTTGTTACTAAAAAGAGAAAAAAAAAACTTTTTTTCTAAAACTCATTTTTTATCTATAAAAACTCAACCATTACTTCATTTTTATACACACTGTTAATACAAATAATGCCTAAAAACGTTATTTATATTTTTCGACTCCTCTACGTTTTGAAGATGACAAAATGTAAAAACATTCACGATAAAAATAAACGTTTACATGTTATTAATCGTAAACTTCCATTTCGACATTAATCACTTAAGGTATGGATAAACAAATCATTAAACATAATTAGTGATCAAGAAAATAATTTTTCTTCTTAACCATCACATTTCTACAAAACTATTTTTACAAAATAGTTTTATTAATAAAAATAATATTTTATTTAAAAACAAAAGTTTGAATTCAGTTTTTCCCCCCAAAACATAAAACAACATACCAGGATCAGCCTTCCACACAAAAAGACAAAAATTAGAGCGTCAGTCTAGTGGCGGCTCCTTTAGTGGCTAGGTGGCCCCCGGATATATCTGAGACCGCCGGGACCGCCACAACGAGACGCTAGGATTTCCTGGCTATAAATACTACACTATTCTCAGCAGAAAAACACACCTCTTTGCATGAATTTTTCAGTCATTTTTCTCTTTCTAAAAACCTTCTTTCTCTCACTAAATCTCTTGATTACTAACTTTGTCTAATCTTGTTTTAAGTGATCAAATCTCATCTTCCTCATTCTTCCATCAAGTGCAAGAGAAGAACACTCGTATTCGCCAAGAAACGAAGTGTTATAGATTAGTGATTTCTCATCTCTTCTTCTAAGATCCAAATCTTTATTTTATCTTATGTGATTGTGTATATCGGATAGTGTATAAATCCGATAGTGTAGATCTTGTGATTGGGTAGTGTTTGTGAAGTGGTAGATTGGTTCTAGCTAAGATTAGGACTCGACATTTAGCTTAGTGTCGGAAAATAACGTAAGCGACGTGTAAATGGTTTTCTCCGCCTAAAGGGAGCTTGTTGACATAGTGAAATCTCGAGTCGGATACTCGGGGAGTGGAGTAGGGCAAAAAGGAGCTTCGTAGCCGAACCACTATAAATCTTGGTGTCTTGGTTTGATCATTCTTTACCTTATCTCTTTATATTGTTTGTGTTTCTCATTTATTGTTTGTATTGATATTACAATTAGAAAGGTTTCTATGTAATATAAACTGATCTCTATAATTATTCTTATAAAGACATGTCTTTGTAAGCATAGTTTCGAAGTTAAGACTCTGTTAAATTATAAATTCATACATAGATGTTAATACATCCTTATCTTGATATTTTATCTGAGATACAGAGACTAAGCTTTGTAATCATGTTCACGGTCACAGAGATGATAGGGCGGGGCTCTGTAATTATGGTGAAAAAGACGCGGGCAAGACGATTATTTTGGATTATGTCAACACATGCGATGTTATGTAATTGTGTCAAAGAAGACACTTACGGATTATTTTATCAAGGCAATGCTCTGTAATCGTGTCAAATAGACACTTATGTATTATGTGAACAAAGTCGAAGCTCTGCAATCATGTCGAATGAGACACTTATTTATTATTTTAAGAGAGACTAAGTTTTGTAATCGTCTCGACATAGACTCTTATGGAATCGTCTCGACCGAGACCCTTACAAATTATGTTAGTAGAGGATATGCTTTGCAGTTGTCTCGACAAAGACAATTATGAAATGTATGAACATAACCGAAGCTTTGTAATCGTGTCAACAGACGCACCTATTTATTACATGAACAGAGTCAAAGTTTTGTAATCGTTTTGACAAAGACACTTAGGGAAAATTTAAACATAGGCTACGCTTTCTTAGGAACTACACCCAATAGAGAGCGAAGGTTACGACAATTGAAGAGTTGAAAGACTTAACATCAGTATCCTTTGATGAACTCATTGGAAATCTAAAAATCCATGAGATGATCATCAAGAAAGATTCCAAAATAGTCAAAGCCAAAGGAGAAAGAAAATCTCTTGCTTTAAAGGCTAAGAAGGAATCTAGTGATGAGGAGTGTTTGACTTCCGGAAGTGAAGATGAAGAATACGCCATGGCAGTTAGAGACTTCAAGAAGTTCTTCAAGAGAAGAGGTAGGTTGTGAGAAAAAAACCTGGAATGACAAAAAAAGACATTCAAAGAAGCCGAGACGACAAGAATGGTAAAAGTGAAAGGAAGTGTTTTAGACGTGGAGACCCAAATAATCTTATTGGAGAATGTCCAAAACCACCAAAGGACAAGAACCAAAGATCATTCATCAGAGGTTCTTGGAGTGATAGCGGTGAAGAAGATGATGAAAAGGCTAAAGACGAAACGTGTCTCGTGGCTCAAGCATCAAATGAGGTATGTTTGGATTCCTCTTACTTTAGCGATGAAAATTCATCAATAGACGATTTTACTTTAGATAATGAATATGATAAACTATGCAAGATGAGTTTAAAAGAGTAGGGTTAGAACAAGTGGTTAAAGGTTTGATCCTCATCCCCTACAAGGCTGGAGGTCCTTTTCTAGTTTTGGTAAAAGATAACAAGATTGACCTTTTGGTACAACAATATGAACAATTCGTCAGTTCTGAAGACAAATCTATAGATAGTGCTTTTGCTAGATTTAATACTATTATTACTAGTCTAAAAGCTCTTGATGAAGGTTACTCTAGCAAGAACTATGTTAGGAAGTTTCTTAAGGCTCTACATCCCAAATGGAGAGCGAAGGTCACGGCAATTGAAGAGTTGAATGACTTAACATCACTATCTCTTGATAAACTCATTGAAAATCTAAAAGTCCATGAGATGATCATCAAAAAAGATTCCGAAATAGTCAAAGCTAAAGGAGAAAGGAGATCTCTTGCTTTAAAGGCTAAAAAGGAATTTAGTAATGAAGAATGCTCTACTTTCGGAAGTAAAGACGAAGAGTACGCCATGGCGGTTAGAGAATTCAAGAAGCTCTTCAAGAGAGGAGGTAGGTTTATGAGACAACTTAGGAACGACAAAAAGACCTTTCCAAGAAGCCGAGACGACAAGAACGGCAAAAGTGATAGGAAATGTTTTAGATGAGGTGATCCAAATCATCTTATTGGAGAATGTCCAAAACCACCGAAAGACAAGAACCAAAGAGCATTTGTCGGAGGTTCTTGGAGTGATAGCGGTGAAGAAGATGATGAAAAGGCTAAAGACGTAACGTGTCTCGTGGCTTAAGCATCAAATGAGGTATGCCTTGGAGTCGACTTGGAACCCGATGAGTGGATAAAAGATAGTGGATGCTCTAAACACATGACGGGTAACCGAAAGCTCTTCTAAACCTACAAGACATACAATGGAGGTAACGTTATTTTTGGTAGTAATCTACGCGGAAACATCATTGGCAAAGGCACGATCTCTCATGGCTCACTTAAAATTGCTATTATAGAGCATGTAGATAATTTAGGATTCAACTTGCTAAGTGTAAGACAAATATGTGATAGGAAGTGTAAGGTTATATTTTCTGAAAATGATAGCGAGATAGTTAAGGACGGTAAAGTCATAGGTAGAGGTATTAGGAAGAAAGGCTTATATGTGATGAAATTAGGAACTAAGCCTAAAGATAAAAAAATTCTTGCAACGATTGATGAAAACTCCACCTTGTGGCATAGGAGATTAGGTCACGCTAATATGCGTCTCATTCAATCGTTAGCATCTAAGAAATTAGTTAGAAACTTACCTAAGCTTAAGTTTGATCAACACTTTTGTGATGCTTGTAAAATTGAAAAACAAGCTCACGCTAGTCACAAAGCTAAGAATATAGTCTCAACGACTAGATGCTTAGAACTTCTCCATATGGATCTCTTCGGTCCATCCGCCGTACGGAGTTACGGAGGAAACCTCTACACTTAGTAATAGTAGACGACTATTCTAGGTATACATGGACAAGATTCCTTAAAACTAAGAACGAAGCATTCGATCAATTCAAAATATTTAGTAGGAAAATACATAACCAACTAGGATGTTCTATAGTGTCAACTAGGACGAACCATGGTAGGGAATTTGATAATGAAGTACAATTTGGAGAGTTTTGTAATGCCAACGGTATTACACATAACTTCTCGGCTCCACACACTCCACAATCAAATGGCGTGGTAGAAAGGAAAAATAGGACACTACAAGAAATGAGTAGAACCATGTTGAATGAACAATCTTTACCACAAAAGTTTTGGTGTAACGCCGTAGATACTTTAACATACATCCTCAACCGAATCCTAATTAGAGCCATCTTAAGTAAAACACCTTATGAACTCTTAAGAGGTAGGAAACCTACTCTTGATTAATTCAAAGTGTTTAAAAGTAAGTGCTTTAATTTAAACACCAAAGACTACTTTACTAAGTTTGACCCAAATTCAAACGAATGTATCTTTTTAGGTTACTCCCAAAATAGTAAAGCCTACATTATCCTAAACAAACATACCATGAAAATCGAAGAATCACTCAACGTGACATTCGATGAAACTCCTCCACCCTCTAAGACATCATCCTTGGTGGATGATGACTTAGATGAAGACGAAGCAATTAGAGGTACCGAAAAGAAAAACTTAGAAAATGACATTGAGGATGAAACTTTAGAAATTGACGAAGTAGTCAATATTAAGGAATCTAGGAACCATCCATTAGAAAATGTCATAGGAAACCTTAACCAAAGAACTCTTAGGTCACACGCCCAAAACCAAAGTAACTTCTTTTGTTTTATATCAACAATAGAACCTAAGAATGTTAATGAAGCCTTAACGGATGAAAGTTGGATAATCGTTATGCAAGAAGAATTAAATCAATTCATTGCAAACGATGTTTGGGAGTTAGTACCACAACCTAAGAATATGACAATCATAGGAACTAAGTGGGTATTTAGAAATAAATTAGACGAGAACGGTGTTTTTTCTCGAAATAAGGCTAGGTTAGTCGCCCAAGGTTATAATCAACAAGAGGGCATCGATTATGATGAAACTTATGCCCTAGTTGCTAGATTAGAATCTATTAGAATATTATTAGCTTATGATGAAGTGCAATTTGTAGAGTTTTGTAATGCCAACGGTATTACACATAAATTCTCGGCTCCACGCATCCACATATTCAAATGGCTTGGTAGAAAGGAAAAATAAGACCACTACCAAGTAATGAGGTAGAAACTTATGTGAATGAACAATCATTACCACAAAAGTTTTGGTGTAATGTCGTAGATACTTTAACATACATCCTCAACTGAATCCTAATTAGAACTATTTTAGGTAAAACACCTTATGAACTTTTGAGAGGTAGGAAACCTACTCTTGATTATTTTACAGTATTTGGAAGCAGGTGCTTCATTTTAAACAACAAAGACTACCTTACTAAGTTTGACCTAAAGTCATACGAAGGCGTCTTTTTAGGTATATCCCAAAATAGTAAAAGCCTACATCATCCTTTATTTAAAACAATGAAAATCAAAGATTCACTTAACGTGACATTTGATTGAAACTCCCTCCACCCTCTAAGTCATCACCTTGGCGGATAATTAATGACGTAGATGATGAAAGAAGCATTAAGGTTATACAAAATAAAACTTTGAAAATGGACATTGAGGATGAAATCTTTTGAAATTGATGAGTTAGTTAATATTAAAGAATTAGGAATCATCCATTAGAAAATTCTCCATAGATAACCTTAACTAAGAACTCTTAGTGTCAAGCCCAAAACCAAATGTAACTCCTTTTGTTTTTATAACTATAGAACCTTAAGAATGTGAAATAAAGCCTTAAAGGGAATGAAAGTTGGGATCATTACAATGCCTAGAAGAATTAAAATCTTTAATGCCAAACGATGTTTGGGAGTTAGTGCACAACCTAAGAATATGACAATCATAGGAATAAGTGGGTGTGTTAGGAATATAAGGTGACGTGAACAGGTTGTCGTTTCTCAAAATAAAGCTAGTTAGTTGCACAAGGTTATAATCAACAAGAGGGCATCGATTATGATGAAACGTATGCCCCAGTTGCTAGGTTAGAGTATGTTAGGATATTTTTAGCTTATGCTTGTGCTTTAGACTTTAAGTTATTCCAAATGGATGTAAAAAGTGCATTCCTTAATGGTTTTATCAATGAGGAGGTATACGCGACACAACCTCTAGGATTCATTGATTTATAAAAAAACTTTAAAAAACCGGATCATGTTTATAAACTAAATAAAGCTTTATATGGTCTTAAACAAGCACCCAAGCTTGGTATGATAGATTAAAAGCTTTTCTTATTAAACATTGATACATAATGGGAATGGTAGATAACACACTTTTTACTAAAAAGAAAAGTTCAAATCTTATCATCGTTCAAATATATGTCGACGACATTATATTCGGTTTGACTTGTCAAGACACGTGTGATGAATTTACCAAAATCATGCATGAAGAGTTTAAGACGAGCATGATCGGTGAACTTAACTTCTTCCTTGGACTACAAATAAAACAAATAGAAGATGGAATTTCTTTAATCAATCTAAATATATTAAAGAAATGCTTAAGAAATTTGGCTTAGAAGATTCTAAACCAATGAAAACCCCCACGTCCTCGGATACTAAACTCACGAAAGATAAAGAGTGTGAGTCGGTAGATAGTACCAAGTATCGAGGCATGATGGGTAGTTTACTCTACCTAACGGCAAGTAGGCCTGATATCATGTTTAGTATCTGCCTTTGTGCACGCTTCTAAGAGGATCCCAAAACCTCTCATCTTGAAGCGGTTAAGCGTATCTTCCGATACATTAAATGCACTACGCACTAAGGATTATGGTATCCTAAGGGGACCGGCATAGAAACCGTAGTATATGCCGACTCTGATCATGGGAGATTATGTGGACAGAATGAGCACTAGCGGTATTTGTACGTTTGTGGGATGTTGTTTGACATCTTGGTTCTCGAAGAAACAAATCGCTCTTTGATAATGCCTAAATTATACATGTTTTCGGCGGCGTTATTTGCATTTATTTGATCATTTCTCGTGAACTTTCGGTACTTAATCAAGTATATTTGCTATTATATGTTATAGGTACGTGTCATGGAAGAAAACGGAAGATTACACGAAGAATTGAAACTTAAACGAAGAAATAACTCAAGTTAATGATTTCCCGACACCTGTTCACTGTTTTGGCCATAACTCGGTCATACGAACTCCGTTTTAGTTGGTTCAAGCGGTCACGCGATGAGCATTCAATTATCTACAACCATGAAAAGGCCAAGTGCTGAAAATACTGAACGTGCGGCAGTTTTGGCAAAAGTACGGCGCACTTTTGAGTCTGTGGAAAAATTAAAGGCAATTAAATGCTAAGTGCATTAACTCCCGATGTGCGGTGCACAAATAAGTTTGTGCGGCGGTTTTTGGCCCCTGAAAAGCCTATAAATACCCTCTTTGGCTCTCTCATTTCACACATTCATACAAATCAATTCCATTCGTGTGGAACACCTAGAGTGGGGATTTTTTGGGATAAAGGCTTGACAACCCTCGTTCCGAACATCCCTCTACACCACCATCACCACCATCGAATACCACCACTCTCCACCATCAAATTCCAGAGATTCACCATCATCCTCATACCTCATCCATCCGTTTCCAAAACCTAACAACCCATATACTTGGAGAATCAACCATAATTCTTCTAAGAACTCAATATAAAACCAGTTTCCAAACACCCCCTTATCCGTATACCATTGTGTTGTTGCTGAATTCCCAGGAGATTGGTGATATATTCCGGTTGGTTGTAGAAGTATAGGGTGTATGCTTGTTATTGGAATCATTGGTTGATGTTGGTATTGGTTGTTTAGTCGAATATTTGGTTATTCGATCTTTTGTTCTCATACACTTTTGTTTACAAATCGTTGGTACATTCTTATCTATATTTATGATGAAATATTATGAGTTTATCATTTATAATATGGTTGTTATGAATATGAGCATGGAGTAATTCTTTTATGTTTGTTTGGGCAATATGTGATCTTTGATATGTAGTGTTTGGATATGTGTTTATTGAATTGGTAAAACATATTTTATATAGAAAATAGGCCGAAAGGTTTCTTTATACATGTGTTCTATCAATCCATCTAATATATTGGTTATAATAACTTATAAAGGCCGAAAGGATTTGTTGTTATTAATCGATATAATCACTAGTTATATTTAAAGGCCGAAAGGATTTATAACTTGTGATAACTCTATTTTTTAAACTTATAAACACTATTCCAAACACATCATTATCTAAGTGATCATTGCCTAAACAAACATACCTTAATCATTTGATTGAATCATCTTTTAATCACTTTCTTTACAACATTTGATGTATGCAAGATTTGGTTAATTTGATTCGTGACAATCTTATTAACCTTAGCACCTTAATTACAAACTGTGAAAACTTCAATTCCTGTGGAACGACCTGGACTTACCTAAAGCTATATTATACACGAACGGGTATACTTCCCGAGTGTTGTGTTTTTAGTAAAAAATCGGTATTTCTAGTATTATAAATTTAAAACTTGCAAAACACACATCAAGTTTTTGGCGCCGCTGCCGGGGGATTGTTTAAGTTGTTATAGTTTGTTGCTTATTTCTGGTGCTATTTTGTTTCATAAAAAAGTTTTAAACTTGTCGTACCATTTTCTGACAAACGGAACCCATAAATCATTTTTTCTTCAGGAAGTACGCCACACATTCTATTTGTGCGCCGGTTTTCCTGAAAACCTAGGAAGTACGCCGCACTTTCTGTAAATTTTCACAAACAGAATCTTATTTCAAAAACCAAAACCAAAACCCCCAATCTGCAAGTCTTATGTTCTATAATCATTTGGAATTGTATTTTATCTGATTATATGCTTTGAGTATTGCTTTAATTATCTATATCGTTTATCATTATATTCGGAAAACAAATTATTCTTTTATTTATCCTCATTTGCTATATAATTAAATTAAAATATATTTAATATATAAATTTAAAAAATTATAAATATATATATGATATTTATTTATTTATTGTGAATATTTTCATATTATCCTTAACTATATATATAAAAAATGTCTTTTTGCAAAATGCTTAACGTATGTATAAATCCCCTATCTTTCGGAAAACAACTAGTAAGTCTAATATATAAATTAAATAAAAATTTAATAAAAAGGACTTGTAAATTTAAAATTATCCAAAAGAATCCCATTTCAGACGAACTCACTTCAAATGTTCAACACATCAATTACTCCGTTAACGAATTTGTCGTCATAAATATACCCGAAGAGGATGTCGAACCCAAACAAATAATTCTCGATCCTGATGATCAGCCTATGTGAGAAAGTGCTAAGACTGTAGCACCGACTCCTAATTCTGCCATTATTCAACTCGATGTTGATGACAACTTTGTTATCAATAGTACCCACTTGAAAATGATTTTGGGAAAATAAAATTCGATGGTTTATCTGCGGGCTGATTCGCTTTGACCACATCCCAGGAATTTCTCGCAATCTGCTAACATGTTCAACATACGTGAACTCAGAGTTGAAGCCGTTAAAGCTTTAATATTTCCCTATTTTCTTGTGCGAGAAGCTAAACCCGGTTTATCGAAACTTAATGAAGAGTTTATAAACATCGTGGGGGAACAAATGAGATAAAGCTTAATAACAAATTCTTCCACCTTCGTTGATTAATCGTCTTTTACTCGAAATCAAAATTCTCACAAACGTATGTGAAAGTCTACTCGTCGCTTGGTTACGATCTCAGAACATGCTTCGAAAATTCCTATGGGGCATTTGGTTCTGACCAAAGGAGCTATTATTCAAATATTTTATCACGGTCTAGACGAACCCACTCAAGGAATCCTGGACATAATTGCTGGAAGAATCTTCCTCTACAAAAGTCCAAATCAAGCTTTTCAATTTCTCGAGGACAAAGTCCTTTTCGAACTTGATTGGTCCAACAAACTTCAAATGAAACCCACTTGAAAATCTGTTGTTTTCGCCAATAAAAGTGATAGTAATGATGATAATTATCGATTAATGAAAAAATTGGAAGCTCTAACTATAAAAATGGATTCTCAATTCCAGAGCTTAAAAGAAGAATTACAAGATATGTGTAACAAAAATTATGAGCTTAGAGATGACCACGCTTCTAAAAACGACATGAACGATGACACGTCGATGTGTGAACGTCTTGAAGCAAATTACATCCGATCTGAAGATTATCAAAACCAAGATTCTTATAATTCGTTTTCTCGCCAATCCCATCATGATCCCAATGATTCCGAGAAATCGCTCACAGAATTAAAAAATGATGTGAAAAATGATCTCGAAGAATTCAAAAGATGTATCCGTAGCATGAGAACTGTTCATTGGAAACTTTTTGCCAGAGACGATGGTAAAACCACCGGTGTTTTACCTAACAAAGAGTCTAAAACAGTCAACCAAGATCCTCAAGCTGAAACTGATCTTGAAAAATCAATCACAAAATTCTTGAATGGTCAAAGAGTTACAAATATGTTTTTCAAAAACAATGCTAACGATATGATTTTAAAGATGAAGCAAAACGAAAAGAATTTCCAAACTAAAATTAAAAATATGGAAAGAAAAATAGATGAATGGTCGAAATCCCAAAATGTATCTTTAGAACAAACCGAGAGGACTGACCCACCTCCTCCTCAAGCTCACACCGAGCAAGTGAATGCCGTATTCACCGAGAGTGGAAAGTCCGATGATCATCTGAAAATTCAAAAAGATCCACCACCTCCTATTATCGTTAACAATAAAATCGAAAAAGATCGACCATTTAAAACATCAAAGGGCTATCTTGAGGTCGAAACAAAAGAATATCCATTCCGTGAATACATACCAAAAATACCATACCCTCAACGTTTAAAAGTGGATCATTCCCACTCAAACCGTATTGTCAAGGAATCTTAAATCGAATCAAGTATAACAATAATAATTATAGTAGTAGTAATAGTAAATAATAATAATAAACCTATAAAAAATATAAATATATATAAAACAAAAACTTTACAGTCTTTAAGTATGTCACGCATTCGGTCGGTGTGACGCGTATCTCGATTTCTGCATCCAAAAAGAAATTTATCGAACTTTGTGGGTGTGTTCGTTGGAAACCCTCACAAGACTATAACTCGTCCACTCGGGACACCGAGGGGTTTAAAGGCCTGTTGCATGCGCTAAATGCAACTATGATGCCTACGAAAGTGCGTTTTTGTATTTAATGTTTTTCTTGTAGTTGTGTCTATTTTGCAGATTATAACAGGTGGAGCTTTGATTGGTGGTTTGCATTTTACACTTGGAGACTTATATAATTGGAGTATTATATTACATGTGGTAGAATACACATGCTTGGCGTTTCGTTTCGCGCCATATCCTTCATAATTCAACCAAGAATTAAGAACCCCGGGAAGTACCGTTTTCCCTTAATTTTCCTTATTTTCTATATTTATCAGTTCTCACATTAAGGGCAATGTTCAACTTAAGTGTGGAGGGGTAGCAAATAGGAAAAATTAATCATGTCCCTCCATGTTTGCCCTGCAGAAATTTTCAAACTTTCAACTGATATTTTCTGGAAAATTTAAAAATTTATATATTGCTTTTCCAAAAACTTAAAAAATGCATACGCTTAGTAAGGCAAATCCAACCGGATTGACATTTTAACTAGCACAAAATCAACCCACTTAAATTGTAAGGTTCGCCTCTAGATCTTAAGGAATTCGGGTATCCATCTTTGATACCCAAGATAATTTTTGCCTTTAGCTTGTTCGAGTTAGGGTTGAATGCAGTCATATGTGTCTATTCCGTCGTTACGGATGTGTACGTATGGTCTTTGTCGCCTTTTCTGGAACATTGGTATTGGTATAAAGTTATATGAGTGGGCCGGTAATTTAGTAGCTCCAGAACTTGTGCTTGATCATCATTTACTAGACCGCAGTGAGGTTAATTTATAGACAAAGTCGTATGATAAGAGGTGAAATAAATCCCTATGTAATCATGTATCTGCAGCACTCGCTTTTAGTGTTGAGATCCCCAATGTATCCCAAGAGCAAGAAAAATGTGCTCGATGAAGAAGAAGTTTTGTGCCAGCCTTAGTTATCGCAGTATCTGGAATGAAAAATAAATTATAAAAAAAGAAGAAGAAAAAAAAAGAAAAGGAAAGAAATAAAAGTTCAAAGTATAAGGCAAAGTTCTGGCACATGGAATCAAGTATCTGCTATTCACCCTCATCATTATAACGTTTTGCCTATTTAAGATTTTTGTCTAGGTGCTCACGCCGCAACGGGCATGTTTATGTGTCTAGTACAAGCATATGGTAGCGACCTAGATTATGTATGTGCAATTGAGTGACTTCACAAATATAAAACCCTATCTGAGTGACTCGTGTGAATTCAAAAACAAACACTTTCCCTACGTGAGGTGCTTTGTTATATGTCTATGCTTGAAAAGTTATAAAACTGATAAACACTTGTTAATGCTAAAATGATTTTTTCTCCACGTCACGATAAATGATCATGTTTTCTCGCTTTAATTGCTTGAGGGCAAGCAATAGCTAAGTGTGGAGGGATTTGATAACGCCTAAATTATACATGTTTTCGGCGGCGTTATTTGCATTTATTTGATCATTTATCGTGAACTTTTGGTACTTAATCAAGTATATTTGCTATTATATGTTCTAGGTACGTGTCGTGGAAGATAACGGAAGAATATACGAAGATTTAAAGCTTAAACGAAGAAAGAACCGAAGATAAAAATCTCCTGACATCTGTCCACTGTTTTGGCCATAACTCAGTCATACAAACTCGGATTGAGTTGATTCATGCGGCCACAGAAAGAGAATTCAATTATCTACAACTTTAGAAAAGGCCACTTGCTGAAAAGACCAAAAGTGCGCCGCACTTGCCCAAAAACCGGCGCACTTTCTGTCTAAATTAGCATGTTCAATGTTTTGATCATAACTCGGTCATATGAACTCCGTTTTAGTTGATTTAATCGGCCATACAAAGAGAATTCAGTTATCTACAACCACGCAAAAAGCCAAGTGATGGAAATGAGCAAAGTGCGGTGCAATTGTAAAAAAGTGCGGCATACTTTTCCCCCAGATATGAAATTAAAGGCAATTAAATGCCAAGTGCATTAACACCCCAAGTGCTGCGCACTTGTAACAAAGTGCGGCGCACTTTGGCCACTGAAAAAGCCTATATAAAGCCCCCTTGCCTTTCATATCTCACGCAACTCACACACACAAACCTCAATTCATTTTGAACCCTTAGAAGGGGTGTTTTTAGTGATAAAGGCCTGAGAACCTTTAATCCAAACCACCTTGATAACACAAATCATCACCACCATTAGAATCAAAGTTCTTGAAGAAATTGAATAGTCTTGGTTGATGTTCATCATTGTTCTTAAGTTTTGATCCATCAAAGAGGCATAGTTATAGTGTTATTTTGAATCTATAAGCAATTGTGACGGAATTGTTCATAGCTTCTGGATTTTGCTTTGAATATAATAAAGTGTTCTTGGGAAATTCTTGTGAAATCACCATACTTTGCTCTTGGAATTGGTATGAATCTTGTTACTCTTTTGAATATAATCCTTGTTGAATCCATGATGAATGTTATGTGTTTTGTTACTTTGATTATAGAGTAGTAATCTTATGTTTGTTTGGGCATAATGTGATCTTGGATACGGAGCGTTTGGATATGTGTTTATTGAATTGGTAAAACAAAATTTATACAAGAATATAGGCCGAAAGGGTTCTTTTATATATGTGTTTAATCATTCCACTTAATATATTGGTTATAATAACTTATAAAGGCTGAAAGGATTTGTTGTTATTAATCGATATAATCACTAGTTATATTTAAAGGCCGAAATGATTTATAACTTGTGATAACTCTATTTTAAACAATATTCCAAACACATCATTATCTAAGTGATCATTGCCTAAACAAACATACTTTAATCATTTGATTGAATCATCCCTTTATTGCTTTCTTTGCATTATTCGATATATGCTCGTTTTAGTTAATTTGATCCGTGACAATCTTATTAACTTTAGCACCTTAATTACAAACTGTGAAAACTTCAATTCCCGTGGAATGACCTGGACTTACCTAAAAGCTATACTATACACGAACGGGTATTTCTAGAATTATAAATTTAAAGCTTGGAAAACACACATCAAAGTTTTTGGCGCCGTTGTCGGGGAATTGTTTAAGTTGTTATAGTTTGTTGCTTATTTCTGGTGCTATTTTGTTTCACAAAATTTTCAAACTCGCCGTACCGTTTTCTGGCAAACGGAAACCAAAAATCATTTTTCTTCAGAAAGTACGCCACACATCCTATTTGTGCGCCGGTTTTCCTGAAAACCTAGAAAGTACGCCATACTTTACCCAAGTACGCCGCACTTTCTGTAAATTTTCACAAACAGAATCTTATTTCAAAAACCAAAACCCCCAATTTGCTAGTCTTAGGTTTAATAATCATTTGGAATTGTATTTTATCTGATTATATGCCTTGTGTATTTGTAATTATCTAGTTTATCATAATATTAGAAAAAAACATAAAATTTCTAGAAAAGCCGGCGCACTTTTCCTAAAGTACACCGCACCTATCCAAAAAAATAAAATCTTTTTATTTATTTATCCTTATTTGCTATATATAATTAAATTAAAATATATCTATATATATAAATCTATAAAAATAAAAAAAATATATGAAAATAATTTACTTTATTTTGAATATTATCCTATTAGCCTTAATTATATATATATAAATGTCTTTTTGCAAAATGCTTAACGTATGTATAAATCCCCTATCTTTCGGAAAACAACTTGTGAATCTAATATATAAATTAAATAAAAATTTAATAACAAGGACTTGTAAATTTAAAATTATCCAAAAAGAATCCATTCAGATCGAATCACTCAAATCTTCAACTCATCATTCCTCCGTTAATGAATTTGTCGTCATAAATATACCCGAAGAGGATGTCGAACCCAAACAAATAATTCTCGATCCTGATGATCAGCCTATGTGGGAAAGTGCTAAGACTGTAGCACCGACTCCTAATTCTGCCATTATTCAACTCGATGTTGATGACAACTTTGTTATCAATAGTACCCACTTGAAAATGATTTTGGAAAATAAATTCGATGGTTATCTGCGGGCCGATCCGCCTGACTATATCCACGAATTTCTAGCAATCTGCGACATGTTCAAATACGGTAAAACTCAAAGCGAAGCCGTAAAGCTTTTAATATTTCCCTTTTCCTTGTGCGATGAAGCTAAAACCTGGTTTAACGAACTTAATGAAGAGTCTATAACATCGTGGGAACAAATGAGAAGAGCTTTTATAAACAGATTCTTTCCACCTTCGTTATTTAACCGTCTTTTACTTGAAATCAGAAGTTTCTCTCAAAACGTATGTGAAAGTCTAGTCGACGCTTGGTTACGTCTCAAGAGCATGCTTCGAAAATGTCATAGGCACGGTCTATCCAAAGGAGCTATTATTCAAATATTTAATCATGGTCTATTCGAACCCACTCAAGGAATCCTGGACATAACTGCCGGAGGAATCTTCCTTTACAAAAGCCCGAATCAAGCTTTTCAATTTCTCAAGGACAAAGTCCTTTTCGAACATGATTGGCCCATTTAATCTAAAAACGAAAATCATCGAAAATCTGTTTCTTTCGCCGGTGGAAGTGATAGTAATACTGATAATTCTCGATTTATGGAAAATTGAAGGCTATGGATTCTTAAATTATAAGCTTAAATGAAGAATTGTAAGATATATGTAACAAATACAATGAGCTTAGAGAGGGAAACGCTTCTAAAATCCACCTGAACGATGACACGCCGATGTGTGAACATCATGAAGTAAATTACATTGAATATGAAGGTTATCAAATCCAAAATTCTTATGATTCGTTTTCTCACCAATCCATTCATGATCCTAATGATTCCGAGAAATCGCTCACAGAATTAAACGATGATGTGAGAAATGATCTCCAACACTTTAAAAGTTATATTCGTAGCATGAGAACTGTTCATGATAAACTTTTTGCCAGAGACGATGGTAAAACCACCGGTGTTTTACCTAAGAAAAAGTCTAAACCTATCAAGCAAGAACCTCAATCTAAAACTGATTTTGAAAAATTAATGACTAAATTCTTGGATGATCAAAGAGTTTCAAATATATTTGTCAAAAACAATGTTACCGATATGATTTTAATGATGAAGCAAAACAAAAATAATTTCCAAACTAAAATTAAAGACATGAAAAGAAAATTAGATGAGTGGGAGAAGTCTCAAAACATCTCTTCAGAACAAATCGATAGGACTGACCCACCTCCTCCTCAAACTCAAACCGAACACGTGAATGTCGTATTCACCGGGAGTGGAAAGTTCGATTATTCTCCGAAAATTCTAAAAGATCCCCCACCTCCTATTATCATTAACAATAAAATCAAAAAAGATAAACCTATTAAGACATCAAAAAGGGGCTATCAAGTGGTTAAAACAAATGTATATCCATTCCGTAAGTACATACCAAAGACTCCATACTCTCAACGTTTAAATGTGAATCATTCCCACTTGAACCGTATTGTCAAGGTATCCTGAATCAAGTTGGGTATAACAAAAAAAATAGTAGTAGTAATAGTAAATAATAATAAACCTAAAGAAAACTACTATATATATATATATATATATATATATATATATATATATAACAAAAAAAAAATGTTTAAAAGGGGATCATTCCCATTTGAACTGTATTATCAAGGTATCTTAAACCAAGTTAAGTATAATAATCAGAATAGTAGTAGTAATAGTAAATAATAATAATAAACCTATAAAAAAACTAAAAAATATATATCTATATATATATATATATATATATTATATATTTTTATTATATTTATATATATATTATATTATATATATATATATATATATATATATATATATATATATAACAAAAAAATTGCAGTTTAATAAGTTTGATGTGCATGGGCCCGTGTATTTCTTACACGATTTATGCATCCAAATAGAATGTTTCAAACTTTGTGGGTGTGTTCGCTGGAAACACTCACAAGAATATAACTCGTCTACTCGGAACACCGAGGGGTTTAAAGGTTTGCTACATACACTAAATGCAACCGTGGTTCATACGAAAGTGCGCTTTAGTATTTTACGGTTTTTGTAGTTGTGTCTATTTTGCAGATTAAATAAAACTGGTTGAGCTTGGATTGGTGGTTGGCATTTTACACTTGGAGACTTATATAATTGGAGTATTATATTACATGTGGTAGAATACACATGCTTAGCATTCCGTTTTGCGCCATATTTTTTAGAATTCAACAGAGAAATTAAGAACCATGGGAAGTACCGTTTTCCCTATTTTCTATATTTATCAGTTCTCACATTGAGGCCAATGTTCAACTTAAGTGTGGAGGGGTAGAAAATAGGAAAAATTAATCATGTCCCTCCATGTTTGCCCTGCAATCTGGCCACATTTTCAACTGATATTTTCTAGAAAATTTAAAAATTTATATATTGCTTTCCAAAAAAAATGCATACCCTTAGTAAGGCAAATCCAACTGGATTGACATTTTAACTAGCACAAAAATCAACCCACTTAAATTGTAAGGATTTAGAACTTAAGGAATTCAGGTACCCATCTTTGATACCCAAGATAATTTTTGCCTTTAGCTTGTTCGAGTTAGGGTTGAATGCAGTCATATGTGTCTATTCCGTCGTTACAGATGTGTACGTATGGTATTTGTCGCCTTTTTTGGAACATTAGTATTGGAATAAAGTTATATGAGTGTGCCGATAATTTGGTAGCTCCAGAACTTGTGATTGATCATCATTTACTAGACCGCAATGAGGTTAATTTATAGACAAAGTCGTATGATAAGAAGTGAAATAAATCCCTATATAATCATGTATCTGCAGCACTCGCTTTTAGTGTTGAGATCCCCAAAGTATCCCAAGAGCAAGAAAAATATCCTCGATGAAGAAGAATTTTTATGCCAGCCTTAGTTATCACAGTATCTGGAATGAAAAGAATTTGAAAAAAAGAGAGGAAAGAAATAAAAGTTCAAAGTATGAGGCAAAGTTCTGGCACATGGAATCAAGTTTATGCTGCTCACCTCTATCGTTATCACGTTTTGCCTCTTTGAGATTTTTGTCTAGGTGCTCACGCCGCAACGGACATGTTTGTGTGTCTAGTACAAGCATATGGTAGCGACTGAGATTGTGTCTGTGCAATTGAGTGACTTCACAAATATAAAATGCTATCTGAGTGACTAGTGTGAATTCAAAAACAAACACTTTCCCTATGTGAGGTGCTCTGTTATATATCTATGCCTGAAAAGTTATAAAACTGGTAAACACTTGTTAATACTAAAATGATTTTTTTCTTCACGTCACGATAAATGATCTTGTTTTCTCGCTTTAATTGCTTGAGGGCAAGTAATTGCTAAGTGTGGAGGGATTTAATAATGCCTAAATTTGCTATTAGAGGTTCATGATACGTGTCGTGGAAGAAAACGGAAGAAAACACAAAGAATTGAAGCTTAGACGAAGAAATAACTAAAGTTCATGATCTCCCGACACATGTTCACTATTTTGGCCATAACTCGGTCATACGAACTCCGTTTTAGTTGATTTAAGCGGCCATGAAAAGAGAATTCAAGTATCTACAACTTTGCAAAATGGTACCTGCTAAAAAGACCAAAAGTGCGGCGCACTTTCCCTAAAACCGCCGTACTTTTCCATCAGAACTGAAAAGTCTAAGGCATTAAATGAAGACAACATTAATACACTATGTACGGCGCACAAATAAGTTTATGCGGCGCACTTTGGCCCCCGAACAACCTATAAATACCCTTGTTGGCTCCCTCATTTCACACATTCTCACACACAAACCCCGAGTTTGTTTACAACACTTAGAAGAAGTGTTTTTTGTGATAAAGGCCTCAAAAACCTTTGATCCAACATTGGTACAAAAAGTGGTATTGGTTACTCCAAAAATGTGTGACAATATGCATATAGCCACACACGTTTTTTTTGTGTTTGTCGCCAAAGATCGCGCCACCGTAGGTGTCCTACGGTGACATTGTTGAGTTCGTGGCCTTTTTCATTGAAAAAGAGTGACCAAAACCCGAATATGTGTGACAAATTAGGCACAAGTTTTGTTGGATTAATTAGTATTAGTGACCGTAAACACTTTATAGTCACACAAATGATTTTTGAGAGTGACTATTGTTCGTCCTTTGGACACATAAATATATAATATATGTGACATTTGAGATGATTTATTTAAGTAAATGTGTATTTTGTGTGACTATTTTCCGTCCTGTGGCCACATGAATATATAATAAATGTGACGTTTGTGATGATTTAGTCACACAAACTATTAAAAGACATGTGAACTTTTATAAATATGCGATTCAGGAGTAAAAAAAATATAGACACATACCATCGTTCGATTGTTTATACATCAGACACCATATCTGCAAGTATTTCCTCAGAATCAACCATGGAATAAAAATGCATAAAGTTAATTGATATATTCATATTCACATAAAGTTTTTGTATTTTTACGATAACAAGCAGGATAGCGGCCCGCGCGTTGCGGCGGGCGTATTTTTCTAGACTATCTAGTGTGCGGAAAAAAGAAAAAAAGGGACATAACATTAAACTTCATGCAGAGAGAACTGTTGTAATATAGAAAGTAAGCTACAACGTCACATGATTGTCCCTTGGCCCAACTGTAGCAATAAAGCCCAAAAAGCAGTAGTAATATACACGGACCATGGCAGCATTAAATCACAACATGCAATACCATTCCTTGTGCCAAACAGTTTTAACTTTTATATTGTTTTAATTTTATAACAGTACTAATATACTCGGCAGTATTAACATCCTATTCTTTAAACAATATTAAACGTAGCTTGGCAGCACTAACCTTCAATGCTCGAACAGTAGTAATAACATCCAAGTAGTTTTAATGTTTCATTAGCAGCATAAAATCATAGAGGGAAGGAAGGTGGTCAGAAGATGTTCAGAAAACCTGAAAACCTATGAGACTCTAGCTTCTTTTATTTATAAGTTCTATCATTAACTTTACGGAGCATTATCAGATACTGATATAATGTACGAATTAACAAACATAAAATTCCAGCGTATGCCCTATATTGCTTTCAGGCCACATTTAACCGAGTAGAAGGTAAATATGGTTACTTATGCAAAACAAGGGTGGCTCACAATAATCCTCGAGCTAACTTTCCACTACTCAGGACTGATGAGACATTAGCTTAGTGATATTTTGTTGGAGGTCATAAAAACTGAAATGAAATAGTGAAAGACAATACTTCGTATATAGCTTATTTTGTTAGCATCTTATCATTCTATTTTTATTGAATGGTCAAAATGCAAGCAGGTACACAATTAATATGCAACCATCCTACTTCCACAGGTGAGATCATAAGAAAGCAAGGAAAAAGAGTACAGGTGAGTAATGGATATATTCTGTCTACACAAACTTACCACAATGGGTGTGTAATGGATATATTCATCTTCGTTTAAGGTATCCTTTCTCATAAGCAGGGTTGGTATGTGCTTAATTACACATACCATTTTCCATTAAAAATGGACTTAAAAAGACTAAAAACATACCAAAGATACATTGTATTTGTATGTTTTGCATTTGAATTGTGCAGGAACGGATATTCAAAAAGAAAGCCAAAAACGACCAAAACAAGCACAGGATGGAAAAGTCAAAATCAATCCGAAGCCAAAGTCAGTCAAAGTCAAAAGTCAGCCACATGAAGAAAATACAACTTGAGGGACTAAAACTGCCAAACCTCAAGTTGTATTGCAAAAGAAAAGACAAGGGTCGAAATTGCAAAAATGGGCGAAGTTTGTTATAAGAAGTGAGGGACCAAAGCTGCCAACAACCCAAACATCTTCATCCCGCCCAAAACCAACCAGAGATACATACTAGGCAACTTGGACATGTCGTCCCATACCTCTACCCTGCAAAACCACTCGACACCCTAGCCAAAATCATTTCATCCACCCTACTAACCCCCCTCCCAAGTAGAGGTATAAAAGCGCATGTTGGCAGTCCCATCTCCATTCCCAGTGGATTTATCACTGGCTTGTATTGACTCCAAAGAAGCACAAAAGAAATTGAAGGCTGGGATTTGCTTTAGAATCCCCTCACACAACAAGCACACTTGGTTTTTGCTCTCACTAAAGAAGCACAAGCTGCAAGTCCAAGAGAAAAAGACTTCGGCTATAAATAGAGCTTTTTGTAAGCCTTTGAAGAATCTTAGTTTTTTTTTAGTTAGTTTTTAATCTAAATCTTTAAGTCATTTACAGCTTTTACTTTCAGCTTTGTAACACTTTCAAGTTTTAATGCAACTTTGAAGTTTTAAATCAATTTACAATTCCAAGTGTTAAGTTTCTTAATTGTGTTGTTTTGTATTCAAAAAGCTCTCAACACAGTTTGTTTACAAGCTGCTTTAAATAAGAAAATATAAAAAGTTAAGTAGTCAAGAAGAAAATCACTCTCAAATAACACCACCCTTATTTAAATATGGAAAATAATGCCAGTTCCTGGATGGGCTTATGGTGGATGGGCTTATGGACTCTCACTAGCTTGTTTTATACAAGCTAGAGCTTGTAGACTCTTGTTTAACCCTGTTTTGAGCAAGGGTGTTGTAAGTTTCTCTTTTTCTTGTTTTCTCATTTACTGTAGAACTGCTTATGAGTGCTTATTCTTGACTAAAAGCTGTTTATAAGTATTCTATTTTGTTATTTAACAATCTGTTTTTAATAATTAAGGACCAAATCAGCTTACTATAAAAAAGAAAAATGATTTGTGAAAACCTTAAGGGGTATTTTGAACTAACAGTACTAACCCATAGTTAGTACTGCTAGTTCATTTTTGGGATTTTAGAACTAACAGTACTAACTTAAAGCTACCAGTACTAACTCCAAGTTAGTACTGCTAGTTAAAACTGTTAGTACTGGTAGTTCATTTTAGCTTATCAGCTTATTATTTCTGCTTATTTAAAATTTCCTTAGCTTTTTAGAATAGATTAAACCATTTTCCTTTACTGTCTTTAGGAGTAAGCTTATTTAAGCTTATTTTCCTTTTCAGCATTTTCAATAGTGTATCAGTTTGTAGCTTTTTAGCTTATTTGCCATTGTAGTTTATTCTAGTTGCTTATTCTTATGCCTGAATGCTTATTAGGGGTAGTTAAATATCTGTTTTAGCTTATTTGCTTATTTCTTGTTTCATTTTGTTCTGTTAAAGCTAACAGTACTAACCTTAAGCTAGCAGTACTAACTTAAAGGTAGCAGTACTAACTCCAAGTTAGTACTGTTAGTTAAAACTGTTAGTACTGGTGGTTTATTTTAGCTTATCAGCTTATTATTTCTGCTTATTCAAGATTTCCTTAGTTTTTTAGAGTAGATCAAACCATTTCCCTTTACTGTTTTTAGGAGTAAGCTTATTTAAGCTTATTTTCCTTTTCAGCATTTTCAATAGTGTATCAGTTTGTAGCTTTTTAGCGTATTTGCCATTGTAGTTTATTCTAGTTGCTTATTCTTATGCCTGAATGCTTATTAGGGGTAGTTAAATATCTGTTTTAGCTTAATTTTTTATTTCTTGCTTCATTGTACTAACAGTACTAACCTCAAGTAACCAGTACTAACTTAAAGCTACCAGTACTAACTCCAAGTTAGTACTGTTAGTACTACTGTTAGTTAGTGCTGTTAGTATTGCTGTTAGTGCTGCTGAGTTTTTCTTGCTTAATTTAGTTTAATTGCTTTTTAAATTTGCTTATTTAGAGTTAGCTTAACTTATTTGGTTTACCTTAAGCTTATTTGAGCCTATTTGTGTCTTAGATTAAAAGTTTTAAGTGTGTTTACCATTTCTAGCTTTTATTCTTGTTCCAGCTTATTTTCTTTGCTTATTTTTATGTGCATTTGCTCATTAAGTTTGGTGCCCAATCCTAATCCTTATCATATTCAAACATCAATTATCAATCGTCTCTCGATTTTCCATCTCTAGCCTCGTTGGGACAAAACGACCCGGGAACACTCTTTATTGCTTCCGGTTTTATTGGTCTCACGAGATTTCGTCCTTTGTTGTTTATTTATACATGTTTGTATTTGTTTGCATATAAATAAGGGGTGAGTTCGCGCGAGTCAATGGGCTATAATATTTTACCAAACCAAAGATTCTCTTTTCAAAAAGCCCAATCTTTACATCAGTGAAAGTTTCTCATTCATACCATTATGCAGTGTCTAAGTCCAAAGAGTATAAGCTTTAATGAGTTTAGTAGTAATATTGCCACTGCTATTGTTTGTTTGGCAACCAACAGAGTCTATAATTTCTCTAAAATAATTTTTGATGGTATGGTGAGAAATATAAAAAGTAAGGGTAAATTTATAATGTACCCTAGGTTTATTGAACAATGTTTGAAAATGAGTCAATTTGGTGTTAACAAAAAGTCTGTAATTTATGATGTACTCTTTCACACACCAAAAGTGTTTTTTACCCTAAGAGTCAACAGTCCAAGTTTTTCTGGTCAGACTGCCCCTTTGTTTGATTCTATGATAGTTACACAAGGTGAAGGCTCAGAAAACCCAACTGAGCCCCATCACACACCCTCAGCTCAAGATGAACCTACTCCTCAACATGATCAAACTACTTCTCAAGAACCTCAACAACAACAAGAAACAACTATACCATCACTATCTCCTTCTGACATTCTCATTCATAAGAGATTAACCAAATGGACTATATGGTTTTCTCAGTCTAAAGTCCCTTCACCTGGAGCAGATGAGACTGCATGTCCATCAGGAGATGACAGACATGGGGAGGCTTTAGATGCAGGGCAGGACATGGAAAACATTGCTAAGACCTCTGCCATGCCCCATGAAGCATCACCAAGGGTTACTTCTCTTAGTGGTGGTGAGGGCAGTATGCAACAACAACTAACGAAATTGATGGATATTTGTACCAGCCTGCAAAGGCAACACTCACTCATGGCAGAAAAGATTCAGAGTCAAGATCTGGAAATCATTCAATTGAAGACCAGAGTCAAGACTCTTGAGGATAATGAGAAGAAGAGAGAAGGCTTTGCTCATGAGGATGCTCCAAACACGAGGGGGATAGATCAAGGGGAGGATTTGTTACAAGGAGATGCTGAGAATGATAGTAATAAGAGTACTGACAAAGGGAGTGA
>BQNB010023747.1:49406-61473 GCA_026074375.1 Tanacetum coccineum | reverse complement strand
GAATTCCCGTACACTCTATTTAATCTATTACAAGGTTCGGGTATGTTAAATGACCATCACTTCAATATTACAATAGATATTTCTAGGTCTAAAAAATTCCTTATGCTTGTTTAATGTTTAGTTATATTAGATAAATCTAACACAACTATAGTAAAAGCTTTGTTTGAAAGTATTAAAGATTATGCGGAATCTAATCTTTAATATTAAGAAGAATTATCAATAAAACAGTAATTCTATGAACATACAATTCAACAAATAAGCTCTAATATTATTAATGATAATAATACGAATACTCTCAAAGTATTAGGGTTACAAAGACCTTGAAGCTAAGAAAAAGATTAATTTTTGGTTTTGGCCCATCAATCTCTATGCCTTGGGACATCCTTTTATACACCAAGGAGTCCTACTCGGCTTACAATACTTTTCCAAGAATACAAAATCTTTTCTATAAATAACTAATACATATCAAGTAAGCAGTACTAACAAACAGTACTAACTTACACTAGCAGTACTAACTACTTAGAATATTTTCTTGAGCAGTAGTAATTCCTCAGCAGCATTAACTTCAAGCAGTCTTTGTACTAACAGTAGTAACTTTCACTAGCAGCATTAACTTTTGTACCAGCAGTACTAATATTCACTTGCAGTACTAACTGTGTACTAGCAGTAGTAAACACTTAGCATATTTTCTTTGAAGTCTCTTAGCAGTACTAACTCCAGCTGAGCATCATTAACACAAACATGAGCAGCAGTAATTCTAACAGCATCAAGAAAACTTTTAATCCCAACACCTATATATGCCCTTACGAAGCCTGCTGGAGAATATTCGATTTTCCTATACACAGACAAGAACCAGCAATGCAAATACTTGCGGTTCATCTTGAAAACATGCAACGTATTAGCTTTCGTAAGAGGGAACACCTAGCATCAATCTTCAATTTTCCCGAACGTTTGAAAACAATGTTGACAGAGTGGTTCGCCTACAACGACTCCCATGAAAATGGGCACCACTTAACATGTTTAGACTTTCCATCGGAATATGTTTGGTACGCAGACCAAAAAAGTTGGCGACGACGGCGTATTCAAACTAAAAAGTCGATTGGAAGATTAACATATGTACATCCAAGCTTGGGTGAGTTATTCTACCTTAGAATGCTCCTGTGCCATCAAAAAGGACGCAAGTCATTCCTTCATGTGCAAACCGTTAACAACCAGCTGTTACCAACTTATCGAGCGGCATGCGAAGCTCTTGGTCTTCTCGGTGACGACAAAGAGTGGGACATTGCACTTGAATAATCCTCGATCTCAGTGACATCATCCGAACTAAGGCTTCTTTTAGCGTAAATTCTTATTTATTGTGATGTAGCAGATCCTCTAAAACTATGGACAAAACATTGGCAACTCATGAAGGACGATATTCCTATAAAAATATCGGAGGCCACACATATCCCAAACTTTCACGTCAACAATCTTGAACTACTAGGGTATATCTTATATGAAATAGAGTCGATACTCAACGGGTTTGGAAAGTCAGTCAAGGAATTCGGTTTACCTACTCCCCCGGAACACCTCCTTGACGATCTAAAAAATAAACTGTTGATGGAAGAAACAAATTACAACCGCGTGTTACTGGTACAAGAGAAAAACAACTTTGTCCCAAAGTTGAACAATCAACAAATAAGAATATATGAACTCATCATGACTGCAGTATCGAAAGGTGAACAGGAGCTTATATTCGTGTACGGCCACGGTGGAACTGGAAAAACTTTCCTCTGGAAAACCGTCATTAGTTCATTAAGATGCGAAGGGAAAATTATATTAGCGGTCGCTTCATCATGAATTGCTTCCCTACTTCTTCCCGCAGGTTGTACTGCGCACTCACGCTTTCAGCTTCCGCTAGAACTGACTGATGAATCTTTATGCCATGTTAAAAAAATACACAACTAGGAAAACTATTAACTAAAACAGATTTAATAATTTGGGATGAGGCTCCGATGAATGATCGCTGATGTTTTGAAGCACTGGATCGAACCCTAAAGGACCTGATGAACGAACCAGAGACTTTATTTGGAGGGAAAACCGTCGTTTTAGGAGGCGATTTCCGACTGACGCTTCTCGTAAAAAAGAAAGCTACCAAGATGGAACTCATTGCAACTTTCATAGCAGAATCACATCTATGGTGTCATTTCAAAGTTCTATCATTGACAGAAAATATGCGCCTACAAAGACCAGGAATGGACGACGATGAACAAAAACGGACAGAAGTATTTGCTACGTGGCTCCTGAACATAGGAAACGGTGAATGCGGTGAACCTGACAAGGAAGACACTGTAGACACATCTTGGATAACAATCCCTTATGAGTACTGTGTACCTCCCAATGAGCAAGGGATAACAGAGCTTATCAATTTCATTTACGATGCAACGACACTGAAAAACCCAACAGCTATCGCTCTTCAAGAGAAAACTATCGTCTGTCCAAAAAACGAAACTGTCGATGTCATTAACAAAAAATAATTGTCACTTATTAAAGGAAACAACTTCACTTATCTCAGCAATGATGAAGCTATTCCAACCGGTAGTGAAACAAGCGAAACAGAAATGCTGTATCCTATGGAATACTTGAACACTATGCAATTTCCAGGCTTTCCACCACATGAGCTTCAGCTAAAAGTTGGATCACTGATTATATTGCTATGGAATGTCAATTTGTCAGAAGGCTTATGCAACGGCACATGAATGATTGTGAGATGCCTAATGTCAAAAGTAATAGAAGCACAAATCATCACAGGTACACGAGTTAGGGGAAAAGGTTTCATACACAAAATTCCTTTAACGTATAAAGACCCAATTTACAATTCACCTTAAAATGAAAACAATTTCCAATAAAGCTTTGTTACGCAATGACCATAAATAACAGTCAAGGACAATCTCTATCGAAAATCGGCGTCTACTTGCCAGAACCAATTTTCAGCCGTGGTCAACTATATGTAGCCTTATCCAGAGTCACTTCCCCACACGGTTTAAAAATTCTCATAAAAGAAGAAAACAACAAACCCCCAAACACTACGAAAAACATTGTTTACAAAGACTTTTTGAAAAAAAATTATAAACGCCTAACTAACCACAGAATTAACATTTCGACCCTCTAAAACAAACAAAGACTTATAGTAGTTGCCATTATAGTAAAAATATTCATCACAAAGTTTATACTACTTGCCATTATAGTTCATAATATCGCAAAGTTGTTGCTGCAAAAAAAAACCATGCTTATACTATTTGCCATTATAACCCATAGAGTCGTAGAGTTGTTCCTCACAAACATAGTCCTTAGAATGCTTATACTACTTGCCACTATAGACCTAGCATGGTTACACTATTTGCTATATTAATATGCATAAAAGAGATATTTTCCATGTAATCCATATTCATATGCTTATTAATCATGTTTCTACTTTTCAATTCTTATATACTGACCTGCTATATCTTCGCAGGTATTAAAAAAAGATGACAGAAACCAACATTGCTACACTGAAACCTGGAGAAGCAAACCGCATACTAGTAGCGAAGGTTTACCGAAAATGGATTTCCAAGAGCGTACCCGACATGAGAGAACTTGCATTCTGTTGTATCCTCATAGATAAAGAGGTAAAAAAAACTAAATTTCCTAACATGATAAACATGATGCCAACAACTTACCAGAATGTAATAACAATATCATAACAGGGCGACGCCATCCAGGCAAATATGGATATCCACAATATAGAACACTTCAACCCAAGGCTTAAACTCGGAGCTGCTTATAGAATATCAAGGTTCATCTGTGAGACAACAAACCCATATCATCAATCACTGCAAAACAAAACAAGTCCCAGGTTCGGGAAAATTACGAATTTTGAAATCCTAACAGGGCAAGAGCAACAGTTTCTAAATCATCACTTCGAATTTGTCTCATACAATCAGCTTGGGTCAAGAGTTCTTTACCAAGACAAAATTTCAAAGATGGTTTATCCGGTTCTAACAGGTATGACTTACTCTCCCGTAACTCAAAAAAAATGTATAAAAACTTAACGACCACTACTTATGATACACGGATTATTTAGGATGGATAAGATCCATCAGTGATGCACTCCCTTTTAGAAACACCAACAGTAGCCAAAGATTTTGCAGATAGGTGGACATTGAAAACGTAGAGTGAGTAAAACAACAACTCTAATGCCGTATTTACAATATATTCAGTGTCATAATCGCGTTCCAAATTACATTTTAACTAATACTCATAAACCTAATTCCTTTCATGCAGCGGAAACATCGTTGAATTCACAATGTGGGATGACTTAGCAACACAGTTTCAGAAAAAGATGATAGAACAATTAAAACCACCAGTCATAATTGCCGTCACCTCTTGCAAAGTCTCAAGGTTCAACGGTACGTAATAACAACCTCATAAAAAGCTTTTACATTTCCAAATAAACCAGTAATACAAATTTCTCCGGTTACAGATTTCCAACTCGCAGCCACTCTTGTGACCCACTACTACATTAATCATGTGATACCAGAAGCAGATCAAACACGTGATGCGTAAGTGCACCTAAACATACACAACTTCTTATATCAAATTCTATAAACACAATTTGCATCCAAACTAAAAAATTGCTTATTTGTCGCAGATACAAACAAAAATACAGCTTAAACCCACCAGAAATGGAAAAAAAGAGGAATCGAGAAACTTTGTACATACTGCTACAACAAAATCCTGCTAGCTTCAAGGTTTGTTAATTTTCTCTTATCTTTTCTTAATGTCAAAAACGTCAGGGAGACATCACTAATGTCAGCGTTTTAAATTTTTACAACAACGCACTTGAATCACACATTTGTTTAACAGTGATAGTTATAGTTTCATACATACATCAGATAGCAACTTATCTGTTCTCCCTTAATGGTAAACGTTTGAAACCAATCAGGGTCCAAAACAACCTACCACAATTTACAAAAGAATTGAACTTTGTCAAAAATTGTAATTTATCCTTTTAAGCTATTTGCAACCAGAAAACCTAAAAAAAGAAAATATACTCAAACGTGACACTTACTGTAAACCACCCACAAATCTTTGCAGGGCGTACGCTCCACGTGTGAAGCAATGATCACAAGCATAAAAATGAATTGAGAATGGCATTACATGTTATGTAACCAATGCACCAAAAAAGTAACCCCCCAAAACAGCGACTTTGGATGTGAAGACCACGGGCAACAAGAACAACCTACTTACAGGTAACACTAATATCTATACTTTCCATAAAAACAGCCTTTTGTATAAAAAAAATGTACAACTCTGTATAAAAACAGTGATTCTTTCCACATTAAAATGTTGATACGGAATGAAAATGCAAGTTACTTACATGAACAGAAAACAAATATTTACGAAAGACACATTCAACATATGTTATGCCTCACACTTTGTACAATAACAGGTACAACTTCAAATGCATTGTCACATATGGAACAGCAGATGCACAATTCACATTCTTCACACCAGCGGGAGATAAAGTCACTGGCTACCCATGCTCAGAACTCGCACACAAATACAAAGAAGCAGACCCCCGCGACATACCAATAGAAATACTAAACACCAAAGGCCGAAAACACATCTTCCAAATCCGTTTCAGTTCCTCCACACGAAAAGGACCAACCGACTTTATAGTTGATGACGTCCTTGACAAACCCGACAAACCCACAATCAGCCAGAGTACAAGCAGCAGTGGGAAAAAAGCGCCAGGTACTAACTCTTATATACAAAAAAATATCCATTAAGCAACACTAAAACTAAACACATAATTGTCGTTAGTATTTGTTAGTTTTCATATCAGTAAGAAAAGACAAAATAACAATAAAAATGCATATGGTAACTACTGATTAAAAAAACTGCAATTGATTACGCATAAATAAAAAGCATATTCGAACTGAGTTGGCTACGCTCACGTGTTACGACTTCCTTATTAGTTAGTTATGCTATTAGTTGACAAACCATACCCATTACAGGAACACCACCACATGACGTACTGGACACGGTGGCAGAAACCTTCGTCACAACAATAGCCACCGACAAAAATCAAACATCAACCTCACTAACAGTACCTGAAAAACAACCGACAGCCAAAAGACCACTGTTACCGAAAGTCTCATCCGCAATAAAGAAAAAGAAAGGCGACTAACATCCACAACCTCACAAAGACACCGTATATTTTTTGTAAATCCCTGGTAAAGCATGTAGTAAAACCAGGTAGTAAAAGCATACTCAATCTTTTGTAAATCCCTGCTATAGCAGGTTTCCAGGTTTCATATATAAACTAACATCATTGCTGCAGCAGCAACTACACTAAGCTTAGGTATGCTCTTTTGTAAACACTGTATTGTAACCAGAAACCTAAAGATCTAATGCATAACCACATGCTTATGTTACTGCTTCTTATTTTACCTATATATACAATCACTGTTACTTCAGGCCGCCTTCCTTAGCGTCAACAAATACGTTCCGCAGCGGAGCGCGGGTACAAACCCTCGTTTTTAATAAATATCAGAGTTACAATAGGTCCTATTTGCAATGCAATATATAACATTTTTTTTAAAAATGTTTGTCGAATGGTAAAATAAATTATAAGCCTTCGAAAATATATCCGCGCGGCTCAAATGCTCCTAATGCTCAGGTAGCAAAATAATAACCTGAGAAAATACATGCAAAACGTCAACAATAATGTTGGTGAATTCATAGGTTTAAGTAAAAGCAGTATTGAAATAATTCAAGAAATATTTCAGTAAGAAAAAAAGCGTTACAACATTTAAAAGTATTATTTTCGAAATCCAAGTAGTAATTCAATAAATCAAGTAATGTTCAGTAGTGGACCACAAGATTTAGGTAATGTAGACAAGAAAAACATATTCACCAAGTCTAAATGAAATATATATTATTGCGCTAAGCTCATGACATGAACCTTAACATGCATTACGATCCAAACCAGTAATCGAGGTTTGTGCCCCAAAACACATACAAATGTTGCCAAACATCCTACAAATTACTTTAAATGTTAAATGCGTCAATTGTTATCTAGAAACCACAGCCCAGACGGGGATTGTCAATCCCGATAGATCTATCCACAACACTCGCGTTTACTACAATAGCAATTAACGGTTCATGATTGAAAAGGACTTAAGTGACAATAGCGGCACTTAGGCAATAATATGATCTGGAATAGCATATAATTGAAAAACACTTGTGTCCTATTTAAAACAAATAATGTGTTCAAAACTCACGGCTGCATATATAGGTATTCAATGATTTCAAATCATGTACTAAGCAAATCAAGCTTTAGCAAGTTCATAAGTAATCAACCATGTATTAAAAGTCATGTAGTAAGCAAGTAAAAGCTTTAGTAAAAATAGTCATGTAACGCTTAAGTAGTAGAAATCAATAAGTTTACTTAGTAAAAACGAGCATGTATTCTCACCCCGAAAACAATTTATGAAAACCATTAAAAGAGAAAATGTGGGGCTATGAACTCACCGAGAAGCAATGAAGTATCGAACGAGAAATTCAACAAGGAGAGAACGGCGACAACGTCTCACCCGCGACCTATAATAATGGTGCGCGTATAAGAATATATTTATAAGAAAAATGCATAAAATGCATAAGTATGTAAAATATATATATTCCGACATATATGAAATCTTATATCGTAGAATCCATGAGTGCGCCAAACTTACTTATTTATTCCCACTAAAATGATCCGCCTTATGTTTAACTCCATTTTAACACATTCCGACTATTATGTAATTTTAATGAAAATTACCCATTTTGACCCATTATAAAGATTAAGACATCTAGATGTGAACGAAAGTGAAAGACTCGCTTATTAGTTGCAAATTCAGTTTTAGTTAATATATTTTACGCCTAATCATTTGCTAAAACACTAATTGATAAATCTTAAAATTTTCGCCATGTTGACTTTTTATTATAAATTTTCTTAAGTCTGACCCGTCCAAAACGACCCGCTAAATTACGTTTTCACGACTCGGACTCTAAAGCAATTTGATGTAAAACAATGTTTCGGACAACTTTTTAGTTTTAGCCGAGACCCAAAACCCAACAGAAAATGACCAAAATACCCTTTTACGATTATGCAGAAACTATCTCTCTAAAAACACACACAACACTACACTCCTCTCTCTCTCTAAACCAAAAATCAGTTCTCTATAACCACCGTCGGTTGTCGTCGCCCGCTCACTGTAGCTAGAAATTTTTGAGGTTTTGTAGGTGTTGCAAATCTCGCTAGAATATGTTGGTTTTATTCTGTAAGACTCGCCGAAAAAGACTCGCCGGGATAATTACTGCCGCCGGTTGACTCGTCGGAAAATCTATTGCCCTTATTTTACTTGCCGTTTTTTGTTAGATCAATATTTATTTCAAGTATTCTTCCTCTCTTAATTCGATTTCCTTTTTCGTTTCCTTTTAATTCTCGTCACTATCAAAACCTTGTCACCGCCACCATCAGATCTCCATTCAATCCGATCTTTTTCGATTTCGATTTCACAATTAATCAGATCCGGATCTCCCTTCAATCCAAATAATTTTTTGGTGGTGTTTATAGTTTCGTTTGTTTGGGTGTTACCATGGGCAGTTATAGAACTAAGGAAGACGATGTGGCTAAGATCTCTACGTCAGTTTTCATTACGAATTTCCCCGAATCGTTGTCTGCTAAGGAACTGTTTTAATCTTGTAAACAATATGGACATGTCGTGGATACCTTCATACCTACTAAAAGATCTAAGAATGGTAAAAGGTTTGGCTTTGTTAGATTTATTAATGTTTTCAATGAGGAGAGATTGGTGAACAACCTTTGCACTGTGTGGATTGATCGATTCAAGCTACACGCTAACATTGCTCGATTCCATAGACCTCCTGTTAGTGGAAACAAACATGTTAAGAAGGATGGGGAAGGTGTGAAGAGCAACATGTCAAATTTACACCTGAAAGTGAACATGAAGTCGAATGATAATGAAAGGGGGGTAACTCGTATGTGGGCGTTGTGAAAGGTGTAAAACAATCAGACGGTGGGGGTTTGGATGATGGACCTGCAATTGTGTTGGGCGATGATTGCGTGAGGTCTAGGGATTTGTCTAAAGCCTTATTAGGAAGGTTGAAGGAGTTTGCATCTTTGGCGAATCTCAAGATGGCATTGAATAATGAAGGATTTGTGGACATTAAAATAAAGTACATGGGGGAATTCTGGGTTATGATGGAATTTAATTCTGAGGAGTCGACCAAACTGTTTCGGGATAATGTTAGTGTTGCTTCGTGGTTCTCACAAATTATAGTAGCCAATAATGATTTTGAAATTGATGGAAGAATTGCGTGGGTGGAAGTCGAAGGGATCCCGTTCAAGTTATGGACGGGGAATACTTTTACTCGCATTGCGGCTAAGTGGGGGGAACTTTTGGATATCGATGATCAGGAAGAGACTTGTTTTCATTCTAAACGATTGTGCATTTATATGAAGTCAGGTAGAAGTATTGTGGAGGAATTCAAAATTATTCACCGAGGGAAGACATATTGGATTCGTGCCAATGAAACGCCAGGATGGGTTCCTGATTTTGATGAGGAGCCCGATGATGAAAATCAAGATGAGATTAACTCTATTGATAATGGCCATAATGATCAAGATCCGGGGTCTGTGGGTGACGATAGTGATGGGGAGGAGGTACCGGAAACAGTTTTTGAGAATGAAGGCCTGGTGAACAATCAAGTGGAGGGAGAGTCTTTGGATAAGCATGGCGACAAGTCGGAAGACCCATTTAACATTTATCCGTTGCTCAATAAGATTAATAGTATGGAAGGGAATGATAATAATTCGGGAAGCAGCTTGCAATATCCGCCTGGCTTTACACCCATCGTTGCTACTGATAAGAGTTTTGTACATGAAGAAGGTAGTCATACTGATAATGTTGATGTTTTGAGGAATGACAATAGGAAGGAGGAACTTGATGCTTGATAAGTGTAAAATACACATATCCATTTATGCTTAAAATGGCTCAAATAAACCCAAAACAGACCAAAAAATAGCAACAATATGCTTGTATTTGTGTTTTGTGTGTGCAGGTACGGATATATCAAAAATCACAAGAAAACCGTCAAAAACAAGCAAGCACGGACACGAGAACGAAAGAGTGAACAAAAGCCGGAAGCAAAGCCAGGAAAAGTCAAGCCCTCAGTCAAAATGGTCAAATTATGGTCAACAAAAGTCAACAAAACCCACAATATTCCATTTTCACCCTCCAAGTTTCACTAAAGTCCAAAAATAGCCCCTCACCTCTTATTGGGCCTTAAAAACCTTAATGGGCCTAAAAACCACTCACTCGGATCCTTAAGCCCACTTAGTCAAGCCCATTTCTCCTTTTAATAAACCACAAGGGCTAGTTTTGCAAATTTCAAAAGTTGTTTATAACTTAAAAAGGAAATAAAGAAAGAGAGGGACTAGATTTGCAATTTCCCCAAACTCCAACTGAATTTAACCCAATTCAGTTAAAACTTTGGGCCCCAAAATGAGATACTATTCACCCGTCGTCCCAAAGTTACCATTCACTCAAATCAAAGGGGTTCTTGAAATTAAGGGGCAAGAAAGTCTATTCAAGAGCTCACTAACAAGATTACAAGGACAAATTAGTCTAATCAAGGGAATTTACTAGCTTACTCTCATAAGGAGGCCACGTCAGCAATGGAGAAAGTACAAGGGGTGTGGGTTTTTGCACTAAACACACTCACACAACTAGCACAAGCTGTCACATCAAAGAATGACAGCTTGGCAATCCGTGTGAGTGTGTTATTGATCCAACGGCTCAAATCTTTGATCCAATGATTATGACAATGAGTGGTGAAGATTGAAGGATTGAAGAGCAAGGCAAGGCATCCTAGAAGCTTCTTTCAGCACCTATAAATAGGGCCTCACTCTTCACACACAGACACGTAGCTTTTTAATTGAGTTGTAGCTTAAATTTTAATTCCTAGCTTAATGTTGTTTTTAATATTGTAATTTTCCTTTTAAAGCATTGTAAGCAAACTTTTTATTAATTTTCAATTGCTTTCCTCATCGGGGATAACGACCCGGGAATCATACTTCCGGATTATTATAACTGAGATCTTTTGATTCCTACCTTTCTTTTTATATATTTATAAGTATATTTTATATATATTTACTATATATTAAAGAGTGTAGTCAGAAGTGATCAAGTTTTTGGCGCCGCTGCCGGGGAGGATTGTCTACGATTGTTGAAGCCGTTTGAAAATTTTTGTTTGAAGATCCTTCCAAGAGAAGTTATTTTGTTTATTTTCATATAAAAAAAATATACAAAAATATTTTTCATTTTCTTTTATTAGTATAATTAAAATATAAAACCAAAAATCTAAAAAAAAAGAAAAACCAAAAACATAAAAACATTTTCCATAAAAAGAAAAAAATAAAATAATTTCATCAAGTTGGTAAAAGAACACCAACAAATAATACTTTCAATTGAAGTATTATCCATCAATAAGTTCCCGAACCAAAGATTAAAAACTTGCCTTTTGTGTCTCTTGCGACGTACGACTCACCTTTAAAAGTTAATTCTTTTAAAGAGTTACCGAGAAGCAAGTTGATTATTAGGTTTAAGTGTCTTATCTCATTGTCCGTATTTAAAATTCATTGTTAAAAAAAGAATAATAAATAAATAAAAATAAAAAAATAAAAAAATAGTATAAATTTTCTTTTTACATTTTAGTGCATGCGCACTCGTTCTCAATCTCGTAATTCTAACCGTCAACAACAACAAGTCAATCCGACTTTTGTTGAACCATTCAATCTTTGTGAACCTATTCCCGTAGTCACAATGGATGATAATCGTACTATGGCTCAATTGCTCGAAGCACCCACCGTGGGTTACGAGGATGCCATTGTTGTGCCCGAAATTACCACGGACAACTTTGAGCTTAAGCACGGTCTGCTTACCCTCGTTCAAAACAAACAATTCTTCGGACATGACAA
>BQNB010023747.1:23060-44473 GCA_026074375.1 Tanacetum coccineum | reverse complement strand
CCATGTTTTCAAGATTCCAAATGGTAAGCTAACCTATGTTGGAATTGCACATGTGTATATGTTTTGTTGCTTGTGTTGTTTTGTGTTTGCTTGTTGCTAGTTGTAGCCAAGAACATTCGAATGTAATGCACTTGACCCATGGATCCCCCGCCTTAGAACAAGGGGGAGCAATAATCTAGGGGAGCATGTACAATGGTATTCTTTCTTTCTTCTACAAAGATATCAACCTTCCATCTAAAGACCAAGATCCTGCCATTTTGATTTGACAAAAGGGGGAGAAGGAAAGCAAAGCATTGATGCTTAATGAAATGCAAGTAATTACAGAAGCAAAAAGCAATAGCGTTCATGGGAGCATACAAGCTATATAAGACTCATAAGGTGGAGATAATGTTCAAGCTTCACCAAATTACAAGGCCAAGATCAAGACGTGAACTTCATCAACGGCGGTCTTCATCTTCGCTACGTTTGTAATTTTATTTTCTTTCTAAAATTTTATTTGTCATCATCAAAAAAAGGGGAGATTGTTGATGCAACATTGACTAGGATCTCCTTTATGTTTTAACGATGACAAATAAACATTCGCAAAACATAAAATCACAAACGGTAGCTTAAATCTGCAAAACCGGATTTCACCATCTGGCGCGCTGGGCACGCGTCTGCGCGTGGCCAGCGCGCCACACGCAAAATTTGTTTTTCGGATTAAGCAATTGTTGGCTTTACTCTTACCCGACGCATGTGGAAACTTCAATAAAGGTATGTACATGATAAACGCGTGGGAGCATCGCTTCCTCCACGGTCTCATGTTGGTGGGTTCGTTTGGGTCGGGAAAAACCAACTTCGTCATCGTGTGTTCCAACTGTCTACACATCAGAAACAATTCACAATAAAGTATATAATGATGTTAGATAAGAATTATAATCAACGAACAAGCCTAGGTCTAACTTTAAAACCTTCTGTTCATTTTTTAGGCAAACAATGTGGCGTACTTTCTGCATTTTTCACTAAGTGCGACGGTTTTAAGAACAAAACTGGCGTACTTCCTGGATTTTCGAAGAAAATTTTGAATTTTTCTATAGATAATAAATAAATATACATACATACATACATACATATATATATATATATACATACATATATATATATATACATATATATATATATATACATATATATATATATATATACATATATATATATATATACATATATATATATATATATACATATATATATATATATTCGAATAGTATTTTCAATCTTTTTAATTACCCCTAAATCAGATATCACTTCAAAAGCTTTGTTCAACTAAGGTGAAATCAATTCTTAATTAACACAATTCTTTGCAATAATTATGCATTTATAAACATAGAACTTGGTTTTCAAATTATCAATTAGATGTAGGTATATGTAAATCCTAATTAGAATCAATAACAATAATCAATAGTTAAGAAAATAATTAAAAATACCTTTGGCATTGTTACTGACTTGATGGATTTGTTTGAAGAGTTTTTGAAATTTGGTGTCAAGGTCGGCGGTTTTTATATAGTTTTTATGTTTTGGTTTTGTTAAATATGAGAAAAATAGGTGTATATGTTGAAACCGCCCAAAAGTGCGGCGCACGTCCAAAGAAGTGCGGCGTACTTCTGGCTATTTTGTTACCAGACCTACTGTTTTAAGCATATTAAGTACGACTGTAAATAGGGGTGTTATCGGGTCGGGTTATCAGGTCCTATCGGGTCGGGTTGAGTCGGGTTTTGATTTTTAAAACCTCACCCGCAACCATACCCGATAAAGAATCGGGTTATCGGGTTCGGGTGATATTCGGGTCGGGTTATATCGGGTTGGGTGATTCGGGTTATCGGGTGACATTACAAATAAGCACCCAAAGATACCATGCTGTAGAAACACAGTAGCACTTCATCACCGTATTTCTTTTGGTACTAAAAAAATATTGTTTCATAAACTTGTAAGTTGTAACAAGTAAACTCAGTGGGCATGAAATAAAGCAAATACTTGTTGCTATATAGATTGTTTATTTTGCGAACAAATAGATAGGATGTTGTTTATGTTAACTTATCTATCCATCGATAGTTATGTTTGGCATTGTGGGATTCAAACAAGCTGATTATCGATACCAGTTAACTTTTGGAAATGCAGTTCTAAATTCGTCCCAAGTGTGTGACTGAGAATCCTAAATTACCCTTCTTAATTCACCCATTTAATTTTGTTACCATGACACCATCTGAGTCATATAGAACAGGATATGAGAGGTTGCTTAAGAAAGGATATTTAGAGGATCATTTCATGGGCCATTTCCACCCATTATGTGTATCAACTCATTGACTGTTGCATTATTAGCAAATACTAATAGTCTAGTACGTACTTAAAAAAAACACTAGAAGTACTTAAAAAAAGTTAAATATCAATTGTCGAGTCTTATCGGGTCGACCCGATAACAAACTTTTTTCAACCCTAACCCGACCCAATAACAATGTCGGGTTATCAGGTTCGGGTCAAATTAACCCGATAAACTTTTTCAACCTGACCTAACCCGGCCCTATAAGGTTTATCGGGTTTAGGTTCGGGTTCGGGTTTGGGTTCGGGTTCGGGTTCGGGTTCGGGTCGGGTCAACCCGACCCTACTGACACCCCTAACTGTAAATATAAACATAAATTTAGTCCATCAAACATTCATAATAATTGGACTAAGTGTCCATACATCAAAGATGAATCCTATATGGATTTACAAGACTTTGACATGTTTTATTTAATAAGGACTCAAAATAGAAAATGAAAAAGACTCATGAAGGAGTACGAAGTGCACTCCTTTTTATTCAATATTTAGATATTGTTTGTTCACAACCAGTCATTCGACATAATATCGCTCAACTGGTAAGACCTTAACAACTCTCTCATAGTTGTTTTGATTTCACACCCTTGATCGTAAACATTTCCATATGGGTTAACTATTCTGATCTTTGTGTACCACTTTCCGTCACCACCTCCTTTCTTAGAAAAATTATCCGAGTAACTCGGTATCCATTCCATGTGTTGCAGGGGTATTGGTAGTGATCCTAAGAAAGCAACCATCTTCTTCCAGATGCCTACTTTTTTAAATGGGTTCAAAGCCTCTTGGAGAGCTAATGCTCGATCCAATGGGTCATCACAGTTTAGATGATTCGCAGGAGTAGATCCATAAATTGGCTTTCCATTCATGTCTCTCTCCATATAGTACTCTTCTCCATTTTCACTATTTTTTTTCTTCTTCTTTGCTTTTTACCGCAACAACATAAAAGTCCCGATGGCCGATACCGTCGAAAGTGGAAGTAGTTCTCTTAATAGTATTTATAATTCCTCCACATGTAAAGAGGAAACTTCTTCCCACAACTATAGGCACATCTTTGTCTACTGGCATGTCTAAGATTAGAAATTTTACTAAAATTGTGGTTACCCTAATCTTCCATAAAACATCTCTTAAAATTCCCATTGGCTCAGCCTTTGAGTGGTTCAGCATAGTGATTTTCATGGCTATAGGTTTAGCGTCTTCCCTACCTAGCTTCGTATAAATTTGGTATGGCATTACATTAATGTTCGAGCTTGTGTCAGCTAAAGCGAACAAGTCAATATTTGCTTTGAGACGAATAGGGAGAACAAAAACTCCTGGTCATCTTTTTCTCTTAATGTCTTGTATCCTTTTATTACTTCTTTGGTGGTTTCTTCTTCATTAGCTTCAACTTCTCCATCAAGTTTGAGCTTGTCTAACAACTTCTTATGTTGATCAATGAACTTGATGGTTTCAATGATTGGCCATGGTTCTTGTAAGATCAAGATTCTTTCATAGATGTCTTTTTTTAGCACCTCCTAAGTCATTTATTTTTGTAGTTGATTGTTTATTCATAGTCAAAGATGGTCCTTTATTAATATAAGTCATCTTGTAGTTTCCATGTGGCTTTTTCTTATCCCTGGAACTTTTTCCCATGTTACAAACATATGGTGGTAAATCGAGCCCACTATATGTCTCCAAAATCTATGCCTTCCAAAATAAAATCCCAGTCATCTTCCGAGTCATTAGCTTTATCAGAGTCATCATCATTTGAAAATTTTGGATTTGGGTAAATGGTTATGATTCCGTTTCCAAAGTCAACTATTCCTTTTGTTAACCTTAGGAATGATCTTCCAAGCACTACTCCTGGTTTGATATCCTCCTCCTCAGGATTGATGATAAACTTTACGAAGTAAATTTCTCCTCTTAGAGCAACTATCAACTCATTCTTAACAACTTTTTCTCCATTCTTTACTTCATGTTCCAAACATAACTTAACCACAAATTCGTTTGAGATCAGGTTCTTATCGTGTTCCAAAATAATTTCTCCATCATATGCCTCTAAACTGTTAACAAAGCATGGCGCATCATATCTTTCACTTATATCTCCCGTTTCCATCCGGTAAAAGGTAAATGCTTTTGCCTTTTTTCCACTATCTGATGTGTCATGATATTCAGGTGTATCCCATTCTTCATTCCTCTCAACACCATCATTCAGTGAAATATGATTGTACTCTCTAAGGCATAATCATCTGATACTTGTGTTAGGGTCCATATTGCTTTTAAAATATCACAATATCAAAATAAACATTAGTGGGTTAGTTAAAATAAAGATAAGCAGTTCTTTACACTTAAATAACATAAGCAAACACATAGAAATTAATAAATGGGTAATTTCTTCATAATGAAGAAGATACGAGGGTTCTATGCGTTTTCATACAGACAAGTGCGGCGTACTTTCTGAGTTTATTTTAATTGTACTAGAAAACCCAGCGTACTTATAAATAGGTGCGTCGTACTTTTTAGTTTTTCAGTTACAAAATTTATTAGTAGTTTTATTTTTAGAATTTTAAGCATTGCACATTTATTATTCTTATTAAATAACATATAATGCACATAATTTAACAGATTAAACACATCATTTATCACATAATCATTTAATGGATCATAAATTTTTATTTTACTATTTATAAAATTTATAAAATTATTTCTTGAATAAGCATATTTAATCAGTAATAAGAAGTGAATAAGCAAAACAAACATATTAATAATTACTGAGTTGAGCATGTATAATGTAAAGACATATTTTTTAATTTTTTCATTTTATTACACAATTTATACAAATACAATAATCCAACAAATTAGCACATAAGAAATGAAATCCACATGTTTTCAAAGTTGAAATTACAATTTTGAAAGGGTTTGTTTTTGGTTTTGATTTAGAACAGACTTTGTTGGTGAAAATTTTGCAGGAAGTGCGGCGTACTTCATTAGAAGTGTGGCGTACTTTTAGTAATAAAAATGATTTTTTGGTCAGTTTGCTAGAAAACTGTACGGCGAATTGGTGAATTTGATATTGCAAAACAGTAAATAACTTTAACAAGAAACAATTCAATTCCCGGCAGTGGTGCCAAAAACTTTGATGTGTTATGAAAGCTTTAAATTTATAAGACTAGTTTTATCCGATTTTTCAACTAACACACGGATAAAGTATAAACCTCCGTTTATATAGAGTTTAGGGTAAGACCAGGTCGTTCTACAGGATTGATGTATCTCAGAAAAGTTGGTTGGTTTTGTAGAAATGTATCTTTAAATTTGTCACTTAATTCAAAGATAATTGGTATAACGTATTTCAAGATTATAAAAGCGATGTTTATTTGGGAGACAAGAGCAATCAAGATAAACTTGGGGTGATAACTAATACATGAATCTAAGTATAATCAGATAAATGAATTGATAATTTATTCAAAAGATTAACTATTTAACATAATAAGGAATCCTTTTGGCCTTTAATCTTCATTATGAAAAATGCTTTAAGATCGATTCGTGTTTGGAAATTAACAAAGATAAGCTTGCTCAACCAAGTTCGTTAGACATGAGGGTGAGCATTAAACATTTGTATACTTAGGATGATGATCATTTTATTAACTAATTCTCACAAAGTCAATACCGAGTTGTCATAGACAAACGATTCGAAATTAAACACAAAGTCAGAGTCATTTGACCTATATCCGAGCTAAGTGAGTGATCAAATGATTATCAAGGATCCAAGCATATAAATATCAAGTTTATATTTATCATTTACCAAAATTGTTAATCAAAACCAAGTTTAATCCCCCGACTCTCATAAGTCCCAAATAAACATGATTACACTACTCCATATTGATTGAGATCAAACACATAAAATTCATATAAAACTTAGAAAATGTCATAATTTAGAAGAGAAACTAGATTATACCAACTCCAAGAGCAAATACTTGATGATTACACACTAATTTCCAAAGAACACTTTATTATATTCAAAGTAAACCCGGAAACTATGAACAATTCTGTCACAATAGCTTATGGCTTCGAAATAAACTTCACTACTAATCTCTTGGATGGATTACAACCTAGAAATTAGATGAACAAAGGCTTGTTCAACCACAATTCCCCAAAATACTTTTTTTCTCAGTCTTTATGTATTTTTGTGATTTGAGTAATGAAATGATGAATGAGTGATGAAAAAAATCCAAAAATCCTCTCTTATTTATAGCCTCAAGGTTGCCTCAAGTTGGAGGTTATAGGGGGAGTGAACAGTCTCCATTTAAATGCTCATCATAATGATTTTGAGTAATTGCAGTGCCAAGTGCGCCGCACTTCTTTGAAAGTGCGTCGTACTTGTCTTGAACATTTAATTTTCTCTCTCCCCGACTGGAAGTACGCCGCACTTCTTTAAAAGTGCGCCACACTTGGCTACTCTTCATTAAATTCCTCCTTTAATTCTCTTCTAGGTTCTTCTTTAACACCCGTTATAGTATTTAACGAGTATTTCTTGCATTTTTAGTCATTTTTCATCATTCTTACTTGAAACAACTTTTACTCAAATAAGTAACTAAACATACATTATTTAATATATTTATATAGATAATTTACATATTACAAGGGATATTTTATATATATTTGGAGCGTTATCACCTTCATACACATAAACCTTCACAAAATAAACCTCAAACCTTATCCTCAACAATGTCAACTCACATTCAAACAGGTTAATAATCACAAGCATAGATAACGCGACAAAGCAACTCACGAATATTTTAGAGATAAGTTTGATTCACGACCTCATCAATTTAAGTGAAGTAAATGATGGTTACCAAATGCTATGCTCAGTCCATAATGTTCAAATTACTAAACTGCACCGACATGGCGTAAGCACCAGATATAAACATCAAAAGAGGTAATTTATTTATATTATTACTTTTATATTTGTCAAAAAGGTTTATAATGAAATCATAATCCACCGTATCTGTAAATATACCAACTTTTTCTTTCCATTACTTTTTTCATCATACTTTGGCTTTTTTTGCCATATTTTTCTTTCAATTGGGGGATACTTGCTTTCCCCCCATACTTACGAGAAGCACACTACTTCAAATAAACTTAGAAGTTTACAACCTTCGCACTTCATTAAAATAGCGATACCAGCATTTACGTGCTTCAATTCGTATAGATAAAGCGTCAGATAATTTAATTAAAAAGCTTTTTGACAAAGTTTATGTATACTTATATTTATATTTATATCACCTCTTAATCAGTTATAACACGCGAACGTGATCTCACTGCGGTCTTGTAAAGATTTCCAACACAAGTTCTAGAATTAATAAATCACTGGCAAACTCATACAATTTAAACTAATTTCAATGCTCCAGAAACAGGGCGACAAACTCTACAAAAGACCATGCCTTAACACGGATGAGACACTTGCAATTGCATTCAAACCTTAACTCGAGAAAGCTAAAGGTAAAAAAAATTCATAATGATTTAAAGTCGATCCTTTCATTTTTGGTGATGGGTATAAATATGCTAGTATAGTTATCAATCCAGAGTTAAATTTGCTTATAGGTGATCAATAAAATGTTACTTTTCCCAAAAATTTAAATTTTTACTTATTTTTACCAATTTTTTTAGATAAATTTTTACTTTTCCAATTTATCTCCCCCCATACTTAATATGAGCATTGTCCATAATGCGAGAAATATTATCGAGAAAAGAAAAATTGGAAAAGTAGATTGGATGTAACTTCCCTTATGACGAATGCAGCAAAATCGTACGAAGCTAAGTGTAGAGCCTTCGTAACATCTTCCAAATTTTTTCTATGATAATAATAAACAAACAATACACAATGCGAATAATACCAAGTACACATAATATTAATAAGTATCATAAATACTAGTATAAAATATAAAATATTGTTTTAATGCCAACAGAAGCATATTACACACCATAATAATATTAAATCTTGTTTTGCAGAAAATTATTTTAAAAACTTGTTGACCCACATACAGTCACAAAATCTAACCATGTCATCTCGACACTACTCCTCATCATTCTGCTGCTCCTCGCCATAACCTGGTGGTGCATAGGCTCCCTGCATGTGTATCCATAGTGCCCAGACATGTGCTCAAAAAGTCCAACATACCTATCAATATGGTATAGTTGTCTACGGGCCATCCTCTCTAACGTCCCTTGTTGAATCTCCATGTTATCCATCCTATCATATAAATCCTGCATAGACGGGCGTGGGCCTCTGGGCATAGCAACGTCTGTCTACCCAGGTGTTGGGTCCCTCATCATCAACTCTCACCATTATGGCTGATCAGCTCCCTAAGGGTGATACATCTAGTGCTCTACAATAAATCGGTGCACTTAAACTATTCAACACCTCATCGGTAAGCAAACCCATCCTCTTAGCTATCCTCATGATAAACTGCCCACAACAAATTATACTATCTTCTTGGATCCCGACTTATTACCCCTTTCCCTAAGCCATTTTGCTAACACCAATCCACAACTACATACCATTTTTATGTTTAGCTTCAAACATGCTCATCAGCCAGAGCTCATTTCTTTGCATCTTATCATACCCTTTAGTTGTATTTATTTTAAGGTTATTTTTGGTTCTTTTTAGTTTTTATTTTGTTTTTTATTTTTTTGTGGGTTTTTTTTTTTTTTTTAAGAATTTTTTTATTTTTCGTGGAATTTTTTTTTTTATGGGTTTTTTGTATATGTCTGTTTTTGGTTTTTTTTTATTTTTTTGTTTTGTTATTTTAATAATAGGTATTGTTTTTTTTTGGTATTTTGTTGTTTTTTTTTTTTTTTTTTTTTTTTTGCTTTTTTAAATTAGCTTTGGACACACCCCAAAATGTTTATCATTTTCTGTAACACCCTCAAAATAGAACACCTAATGGTCGAGGCAAGGCTCCTAGACAAATGTAGCCCCTCATCGCTACTAATTCTCAACCAATAGTCCATAGCATTAAATTTTTCATCACTACGCAATCCACCTTAAAAATATACCTCAAATTCTTCATCGTTTACTTCATCAGCATGATATAACCCCAATCTTCGAGCAAATTCAAGCAAAGTCAAGGTATGACCACTACCTCCAAGTCTAAACTTAATTACTTTCTTGGTCCTTAGCTCGTCATATACTAATACTTCATTAAAAGCATAAGTTGAGTAGAACTCGTGGCAAAGTTTGGTATAGATTTTTTCATTGATGTCAAACAAGCGTCTCCACGCTTCAGAAGTGAATATTTCCTATTGTTCTCCTATCTCGTACAACTTGATCTCAAGCATTTCCTTAATCTCTTTGGCACAACCCATATTATTTAACAAACCCCAATCAACCACGTAAGGCGAGTAAATCTGTTTTGGGAGCAACCGAGAAAGGTTAGTGTTAAATCTTGTTTTAACAACTCTGTTACTTGTTCCCCATAGCAAAAACTCATGGTAAACGCGTGGGAGCATCGCTTACTCCACGGTCTCTCTTTGGTGGGTTCGTTTGGGTCGGGAAGAATCGGTCTCATCATCGTGTGTTCCAACTGTCTACACATAAAAAACGATTCACAATATAATGATGTTAGATAGAATTATAATCAACAGATAATCCTAGCTATGAGTTTGAAACTGATGTGTCGTTGTGTAGGTGTTATTTATGTATCAAGTTTTACTATTTATTTTATGCCGACTTTACCTAAAACAACACTTTAACGAGCAGTGTACCCAGTCAGATGGAGTTTCATGGTAAGTAAGGTGTCGATCACTAAGAGCGAGAGCATTAATATCTAATCTATCAGTATTTTAGTTATCTAAGTTAAACCTAAAACTAATGCAAAAAGGGGGGTTTCAGCCTGAGAAACTGGCATGGTTTTATGTATCTAACCTAAGATTTTGATGACAAGTAAAGCAATAAACACACACAAGAAGATAAACAAATGATAAAGGAACGGTTAAGAACTAATGTAAGGAAAACATATCAACCGTGAATAATCCAATAAAAAGCAGGTTTGTTTATTGGTGCAATGATTGACTTATCTCGAAGGGCATATCATTCCTAGACTTAGGCGGTACTTCTTCCTAAGACCTAGACACGCTAATTTTTTCACAATTAGACGCATCCGCATAGAGCAAGCATTCGTTGATTATAATCTATCTTAGAAGATTAATAATGGTGCTTTGACTAAACCCTAGCTCTTGGAGACTTTACCCACTTACTGCTTAACGACTCTTTATATACTAGTAGTCCACTGTCTGAGTCCTTACCAATGGAATAAGAACGTACACGTTGATACCAAGGTCACCTTATGGCTCAACTAAGCTCACTAAACTAAAGGCAAGGATAGGTTAATATTTGTGATTCTATGATTCTAGATATATAAATTGCAATATGGAGAGCTATCCCGGACTCTTAGCCCCCAAACAACACCGAAGTTGCAGCACATTAAATATGTAGGACTAGACCCAGTTGAATGACAGGTCGCATACTTAAGCACGTAAACAAGTATAAATTGATAAACATAATCAACAATCAACGATAAATTAAGCAATCGAGATAAACAAACCAAACATTAAACCTTCGTAAACATGCCTGATACCTAAAGGTATCAGCCGATAGTCATTGTAAAAATACACACGGTTTGATATATGAACAATGAAAATAAAGAAACCTTAATCGAACGCATATTCGGTTGCACAAAGATTACAAGAGTTTTCCTATGATCTTGAGGCTTTTTTCTGACCTTCTATTCTCCTTTATTCGTCACTTGGTCGACTTGGTGGTTTAGGGATTCACTTGCATACCTAAAACTGAGTTTCGGGTCGTCTATATATAGTGGTCTGGAAGTCGGTTCGACATGGCGTAAATATTCCAAAATTTTCTTGAGCTGATATGGATACGGTGTATTGGGCTACTCTAGTACGGTGTTTTGTACATCTTGGGTACGGCATATCGAGCTTATTGGGTACGGAGTATTGGTTGAAAGTGTGCTTTTCTTGATATTTGACCAAAGTATAATATATGACGTATATACTGATGTGGATATGGCGTATTCTTCAAAGTCAGGCAATGGTCTTTTGATTCGTCAAAGTCTTGGATACGTCATATAGGTCTAGAATAAGACGGCGTATTTGCTGTTAGATCAGTAGACTTTCTCGAACTCTTCATTTATGCTCCAAAATGCGTGCCTTTTAGCATAACTTCACCAAGTACTCTATAATTACTGCAATTCTCAAATACAAACGATTAAGTAACAATTCTTTGCAATAATTATACAAAATGGGTCAATTACATGGGATAAATGATGCTGTAAAAAAGACGTTATATGATGTCATCACCAACTCACATTCCCTTACATAATGTACTTCTCTTGTACTTGTTGTACCTTTATGTTCCCTACATTCCCAACAAAAATTTGCTATATCTTTTCAAAACATTCTCAACCACATATTTACTATTTACCTTATTCTCCATACAATTCAAATTACACACACTCACACACACTCTCATCTTAACCTTTGATCAAGCTATGTCACCGATCCAAGTTTACACACTTTCTTTCTCAACCCTTGGATTGCTTTTCAAACTAACACAACAAACACACTCTCACCTCTACTCTTGATCAAGCCACCTCATTAATCCAAACTCCATCATTCTGTACTTCACCATTGGATTGATGCTTCATCTTAAACAAACACAACTTCTCTCACAAACATTCTATTCTCACTTACACAACAAACACAACCTCCTTTCTACCCTTGATCTTGCCACTTATACAAGTGTCCTCTTCACATCCTCACCTTCTATTTCAAACTAAGATCAAGAGGCTTCATTTTATCACATCATGTCACATCATGACAACTCACACACAACTCATCCTTTCTTATCCAACATGTGTGTTAATGAATTTGAAATTCAAATTTCAAATCTTTCTCCCCTTTCTCACTAAGCAAAGAATATTCCCAAAATATTCTCTTAGTTCCTAACTAGCCCTTTCTAATCTTTAGTTTAATCCCAACTAAGCTAGTTACCACTTTTAGGAATACCCAAAATACCCCATTTCGATAATTGTTTTCTCTCTTTACTTTATCGGACAAGCAAAACGCTTTTAATACTTCACAAATGTTTTTATCAAATGGCTATTTGAGTTGGTTGAGCTTGAGCATAAGAATGATTGAAAGGTTATATCGTGAAGTACAATTAGGGGTTTAACAAGTGCGGGTATTTAAAAAGTCAAGTCCCGAAGAAAACATCTTCGGAAATCTGGCGCGTGGGCAATGCTCCAGACACGAATTGTTTTTTAACAATTTGTGTTCCTTGGCCTATAAATATCCACCCTTGGCCTTTGTATTCCTTATCTTTTGCAGACATTCTTTCTTCTCTTTTTTCTACTCTAATCCTCTAAGACTAAACATCAAGTGTTCTTAATCTTCTTCTCTATCATCCATTGAAGAACACACATCTTTGCAAGATAGCCACACTTGTGTGTTTTGTCGAGGGTCTTCTTTCTCATACCTTTTCTATTAGAATCGAGTCTCTAGGTTAGGTTAGAACTTGGTTCACCATCTATCTTGTATTAAATTGAGTTGTAAGGGAAGTCTTGTATCCATGTGATCAAGCATAGATCATTGGGGATCTAGTTGGGGTTTGATAAGCTTCCAAAAGGAAGGCTTTTAGAGTTCATAGGTTGAGTAGAATCATAGGTTCTTAGGGGTGGATTCCGAGGGCCGAATATCGTAGGTAGTAACTCTTCTGTGTGAGCGCCGAACTTTGTTAAAATTCGATGGAGTTAAATTTTAATACGGTTTGTAGTCCACTATAAAGATTATACTAAGAATAGTATCGGTGTCATGGATTCACAATTGGACGTACGAAAGGACTAAACCCCCTTCCCGAACCAGTATATATCATGGTGTCTCTTCTTCTCTCTTCTTCTCTCTTTTTCTCTCTATCTACTTATTGTTCTCATTGCAAAGTAGATTAGTACACGACTCGGCTCTTTCGAGACTTGAAGTTTTATAAACTTCATAGAAGTCAAGAAAACCATATTCACCCCCCCCCCCCACGGCTCTAAAGATGTGATAAATTAAGGAAAACTCAGTTTCTGTTTATGTACTTAGGAGAGTATGTAGAGTCGAGGTTATCCGCATCTTGGCGGGGTGAATAATTGGATTTGCAGTCATGGCGGGTTGGCCCTTCTCTTTACTTACGGAATCATGGCTCGGGATTCATAGTATCTATTTTGGTTGGTAACATTATTGTACGAGTTGAAAAATAATTTTAGACGAGAATGAGTCAAACTGTGTCGAATATCACCTATGGTATAGTCTCTTCGATGCCACCGATCTCTTTGTTGTTGCTGTTTATGGTGTGTGGCAATGTTGATCCGTGTGTGACGATGAGCAGCTTTGGTGTGTAATTCATATGAATAATATTCAGTCATATAAACTGAACCAAGATAGAGTTGTTGAGATAAATCTGGAAAAAAAATTGGTTTTAATGGTTCAGGTTTGAGTCGTATTCGTCACAACGTATTGAGAAAAATAAATTCTATTGAGGTTTGTTTTGTGTGTTAGACGATTGTTATTGTGAGGCTATTATGGATTTGAATAGCTTCAACTAAAGGCGTAACCATTCGTGTTAAAGGTTGAACCATTATGGCGTTCACTATTCGTTTAGAAAAAAAGATACACCGCGCAAGTGTGGACCACATTTTGTATTGCTATATGAAACTTGGTTGACATCTTTCCAAGAAAACAGTAGCACTCTCTTAATAAAGGTGATGACAATAATTTTCCGCATTTATAATTTTTGTTCTCATACTTTTTTGACGTATATATCTTGACAGGGCAACCAGAGGTGTATTGTAGTTGTAGCCAAATTCTATCAAAAAACTATTTTTCATGAATTTACTGTTAGTGTTGTATTTGCGATTGGGTGCTAAAGTGAGGGCTGAATCGGGTGGGTTTAGGTGTTCAAGTGGGTAGGTTTCAGGGCTGAATCCTTTCATCCTTTAATCTTCATTATGAAAAATGCTTTAAGATCGATTCGTATTTGGAAAATAACAAAGATAAGCTTACTCAACCAAGTTCGTTAGACATGAGGGTGAGCATTAAACATTTGTATACTTGGGATGATGATCATTTTATTGACTAATCCTCACAAAGTCAATACCGAGTTGGCATCGACAAACAACTCAAAATTAAACACAAAGTCGGAGTCTTTCGACCTATATCCGAGCTAAGTGAGTGATCAAATGATTATCAAGGATCCAAGCATATAAATATCAAGTTTATATTTTTCATTTACCAAAATTGTTAGTCTAAACCAAGTTTAATCCTCCGACTCTCATAAGTCCCAAATAAACATGATTACACTACTCCATATTTATTGAGATTAAACTCATAACATTCATATAAAACTCCGAAAACATTATAATTTAGAAGCGAAACAAGATTATACCAACTCCAAGAGCAAATAATTAATTTCACACGAATTTCCAAAGAACATTTTATTATATTCAAAGTAAACCCGAAAACTATGAACAATTCTGTCACAATAGCTTATAGCTTTGAAATAAACATCACTACTATTCACTTGGATGGATTACAACCCAGAAATTAGATGAACAAAGGCTTGTTCAACCACAATTCCCCAAAATACTTCTTTTCTCAGTTTTTATATGTTTTTGTGATTTGAGTAATGAAATGATGAATGAGTGATGAAAAAATCCAAAAATACTCTCCTATTTATAGCCTCAAGGTTGCCTCAAGTCGGAGGTTATAGGGGGAGTGAAGAGTCTCCACTTAAATGCTCATCATAATGATTTTGAGTAATTGCAGTGCCGAGTGCGCCGCACTACTTTAAAAGTGCGTCGTACTTGTCTTAAACATTTAATTTTCTCTCTCCCCGACTAGAAGTACGCCACACTTCTTTAAAAGTGTGCCGCACTTGGCTGCTCTTCATTAAATTCCTCCTTTAATTTTCTTCTAGGTTCTTCTTTAACACCCTTTATAGTATTTAACGGGTATTTCTTGCATTTTCAGTCATTTTTCATCATTCTTACCTGAAACAACTTTTACTCAAATAAGTAACTAAACATACATTATTTAATATATTTATATAGATAATTTACATATTTACAACGGATATTTTATATATATTTGGAGCGTTATCACCTTCATACACATAAACCTTCACCAAATAAACCTCAAACCTTATCCTCAACAATGTCAACTCACATTCCCTTACACAATGTACTTCTCTTGTACTTGTTGTACCTTTATGTTCCCTACATTCCCAACAAAAATCTGCTATATCTTTTCAAAACATTCTCCACCACATATTTACTATTCACCTTCTTCTCCATACAATTCAAATTACACATACTCACACGCACTCTCATCTTAACCTTTGATCAAGCTATGTCACCAATCCAAGTTCACATACTTTCTTTCTCAACCCTTGGACTGCTTTTAAACTAACAAAACAAACACACTCTCACCTCTACTCTTGATCAATCCACCTCATTAATCTAAACTCCTTCATTCTATACTCAACCATTAGATTGATGCTTCATCTCAAACAAATACAACTTCTCTCACAAACATTCTATTCTCACTCACACAACAAACACAGCCTCCTTTCTACCCTTGATCTTGCCACTTATACAAGTGTCCTCTTCACATCCTCGCCTTCTATTTCAAACTAAGATCAAGAGGATTCATTTTATCACATTATGACACATCATGGCAACTCACACACAACTCATCCTCTCTTATCCAACATGTGTGTTAATGAATTTGAAATTCAAATTTCATATATTTCTCTGTTTTCTCACTAAGCGAAGAATATTCTAAGAATATTCTCTTGGTTCCTAACTAGCCCTTTCTAATCTTTAGTTTAATCCTAACTAAGTTAGTTACCACTTTGAGGAATACACAAAATACCCCAATTTAATAATTGTTTTCTCTCTTTACTTTATCGGATAAGCAAAACGCTTTTAATACTTCACGAATGTTTTTATCAAATGGCTATTTGAGTTGGTTGACCTTGAGCATAAGTATAATTGAAAGGTCATAGCATGAAGTACAATTTGGGGTTTAATAAGTGCGGGTATTTAAAAATTCAAGTCCCGAAGAAAACATCTTCCAGAATCTGGCGCACGGGCCATCCGCTGGCGCGTAGGCAATGCGCCAGACACGAATTGTTTTTAACAGTTTATGTTCCTTGGCCTAGAAATACCCACCCTTGGCCTTTGTATTCCTCATCTATTGCAGACATTCTTTCCTCTCTTTTTTCATCTCTAATCCTCTAAGACTAAACATCAAGTGTTCTTAATCTTATCCTCTATCATCCATAGAAGAACAAACATCTTCACAAGATAGCCACACTTGTGTGTTTTGTCGAGGGTCTTCTTTCTCATACCCTTTCTATTAGAATCGAGTCTCTAAGCTAGGTTAGGACTTGGTTCACCATCTATCTTGTATTCAATCGAGTTGTATGGGAAGTCTTGTATCCGTGTGATCAAGCCTAGATCATTGGGGATCTAGTTAGGGTTTGATAAGCTTCCAAGGGGAAGGCTTTTAGAGTTCATAGGTTGAGTCGAATCACGGGTTCTTAGGGGTGGATTCCGAGGGCGGAATACCGTAGGTAGTAACTCTTCAGTGTGAGGGTCGAACTTTGTTAAAAGTCGATCTAGTTAAATTTTAATACGGTTTGTAGTCCACCATAAAGATTATACTAGGAATAGTATTGGTATCGTGGATTCGTAATTGGATATACAAAAGGACTAAACCCTCTTCCCAAACCAGTATATATCGTGGTATCTCTTCTTCTCTCTATCTACTTATTGTTCCCATTGCAAAGTAGATTAGTACACCACTCGACTCTTTGAGACTTGAAGTTTTATAAACTTCAAAATTTTCAAAAAAACCGTATTCACCCTCCCCCCCACGGTTCTAAAGACGTGATAAATTAGGGAAAATCGGTTTCTGTTTATGTACATAGGAGAGTATGTAGAGTCGAGGTTATCCGCATCTTGGCGGGGTGAATAATTAGATTTGCAGTCATGGCGGGTTGGCCCTTCTCTTTACTTACAGAATCGTGGCTCGGGATTCATAGTAGCTATTTTGGTTGGTAACATTATTGTACGAGTTGAATAATAATTTTAGACGAGAATGAGTCAAACTATGTCGAATATCACCTACGGTATTGTCTCTTCGATGCCACTGATCTCTTCGTTGTTGCCGTTTATAGTGTGTGGCGATGTTAATCGGTGTGTGCCGATGAGCAACTTAGGTGTGTAATTCATATGAACAATATTCATTCATGTAAATAGAACCAAAATAGAGTTGTTGAGATAACTCTGGAAAAAAAATTAGTTTCAATGGTTCGGGTTTGAGCCGTATTCGTCATAGCGTATTGAGAAAAATAAATTCTATTGAGGTTTGTTTTGTGTGTTAGACGATCGTTATTGTGAGGCTATTATAGATTTGAATAGCTTCAACTAAAGGCGTAACCATTCGTGTTAAAGGTTGAACCATTGTGGCGTTCACTGTTCGTTTACAAAAAAAGATACACCGCGCAAGTGTGGACCACGTTTTGTATTGCTATATGAAACTTGGTTGACATCTTTCCAAGAAAACAGTAGCACTCTCTTAATAAGGCGATGCCAATAATTTTCCGCATTTATAATTTTTGTTCGCATACTTTATTGACGCGTATATCTTGGCAGGGCAACCAGAGGTGTATTGTGGTTGCAGCCAAATTCGGTTAAAAAGGAACTATTTTTCGTGAATTTACTGTTAGTGTTGTATTTGCGATTGGGTGCTAAAGTGAGGGCTGGATCGGCCGGGTTTAGGTGTTCAAGTGGGTGGGTTTTAGGGTTGAATCCTTTCGGCCTTTAATCTTCATTATGAAAAATGCTTTAAGATCGATTCGTGTTTGGAAAATAACAAAGATAAGCTTGTTCAACCAAGTTCATTAGACATGAGGGTGAACATTAAACATTTATATACTTGGGACGATGATCATTTTATTGACTAATCCTCACAAATTCAATACCGAGTTGGCATACACAAACGACTCGAAATTAAACATAAAGTAGGAGTCTTTCGACCTATATCTGAGCTAAGTGAGTGATCAAATGATTATCAAGGATCCAAGCATATAAATATCAAGTTTATATTTATCATTTACCCAAATTGTTAGTCAAAACCAAGTTTAATCCCCCGACTCTCATAAGTCCCAAATAAACATGATTACACTACTCCATATTGATTGAGATCAAACACATAACATTCATATAAAACTCAGAAAACATCATAATTTAGAAGAGAAACAATATTATACCAACTCCAAGAGCAAATACTTGATGATTTCACACAAATTTTCAAAGAACATTTTATTATATTCAAAGTAAACCCGGAAACTATGAACAATTCTGTCACAATAGCTTATAGCTTCGAAATAAACTTCACTACTACTCTCTTGGATGGATTACAACCCAGAAATTGGATGAACAAAGGCTTGTTCAACCACAATTCCCCAAAATACTTCTTTTCTCATTCTTTATGTATTTTTGTGATTTGAGTAATGAAATGATGAATGAGTGATGAAAAAATCTGAAAATCCTCTCCTATTTATAGCCTCAAGGTTGCCTCAAGTCGGAGGTTATAGGGGGAGTGAAGAGTCTCCACTTAAATGCTCATCATAATGATTTTGAGTAATTGCAGTGCCGAGTGCGCAACAATTCTTTAAAAGTGCGCCGTACTTGTCTTGAACATTTAATTTTCTCGCTCCCCGACTAGAAGTACGCCGCACTTCTTTAAAAGTGTGCCGCACTTGGCTGCTCTTCATTAAATTCCTCCTTTAATTCTCTTCTAGGTTCTTCTTTAACACCCGTTATAGTATTTAACGGGTATTTCTTGCATTTTCAGTCATTTTTCATCATTCTTACCTGAAACAACATTTACTTAAATAAGTAACTAAACATACATTATTTAATATATTTATATTGATAATTTACATATTTACAAGGGATATTTTATATATATATGGAGCGTTATCACCTTCATACACATAAACCTTCACCAAATAAACCTCAAACCTTATCCTCAACAATGCCAACTCACATTCCCTTACACAATATACTTCTCTTGTACTTGTTGTACCTCTATGTTCTCTACATTCCTAGCAAAAATCTGCTATATCTTTTCAAAACATTCTCCACCACTTATTTACTATTCTCCTTCTTCTCCATACAATTCAAATTACAAACACCCATACGCACTCTCATCTTAACCTTTGATCAAGCTACGTCGCCAATCCAAGTTCACACACTTTCTTTCTCAACCCTTGGATTGCTTTTCAAACTAACACAACAAACACACTCTCGCCTTTACTCTTGATCAAGCCACCTCATTAATCCAAACTCCCTCATTCTATACTCAACCATTAGATTGATGCTTTATCTCAAACAAACATATCTTCTCTCATAAACATTCTATTCTCACTCACACAACAAACACAACTTCCTTTCTACCCTTAATCTTGCCACTTATACAAGTAACGTCTTTACATCCTCACCTTCTATTTCAAACTAAGATCAAGAGGCTTCATTTTATTACATCATGTCACATCATGACAACTCACACACAACTTATCCTCTCTTATCCAACATGTATGTTAATGAATTTGAAATTCAAATTTCAAATCTTTCTCCCCTTTCTCACTAAGAAAAGAATATTTCAAGAATATTCTCTTGGTTCCTAACTAGCCTTTTCTAATCTTTAGTTTAATCCCAACTAAGCTAGTTACCACTTTGAGGAATACCCAAAATACCTCATTTTGATAATTATTTTCTCTAATTACTTTATCGGACAAGCAAAACGCTTTTAATACTTCACAAATGTTTTTATCAAATGGCTATTTCAGTTGGTTGACCTTGAGCATAAGAATAATTGAAAGGTCATAACGTGAAGTATAATTGAGGGTTTAACAAGTGAGGGTATTTAAAACGTCAAGCCCCGAAGAAAACATCTTCGGGAATCTGCGCACGGGCCATGCGCTGGCGTGTGGGCAATGCGCCAGACACGAATTGTTTTTCAACAATTTATGCTCCTTGGCCTATAAATACCCACCCTTGGCCTTTGTATTCCTCATATCTTGCAGACGTTCTTTCCTCTCATTTTTCTCCTCTAATCCTCTAAGACTAAACATCAAGTGTTATTAATCTTCTCCTCTATCATCCATTGAAGAACACACATCTTCGTAAGATAGCCACACTTGTATGTTTTGTCGAGGGTCTTCTTTCTCATACCCTTTCTATTAGAATCGATTCTCTAGGTTAGGTTAGGACTTGGTTCACCATCTATCTTGTAATCAATCGAGTTGTAAGAGAAGTCTTGTATCCGTGTGATCAAGCCTAAATCATTGGGAATCTAGTTGGGGTTTGATAAGCTTCCAAGGGGAAGGCTTTTAGAGTTCATAGGTTGAGTCGAATCAAGGGTTCTTAGGGGTGGATTCCGAGGGCGGAATACCATAGGTGGTAACTCTTTTGTGTGAGCGTCGAACTTTGTTAAAAGTTGGTGGAGTTAAATTTTAATACGGTTTGTAGTCCACCATAAAGATTATACTAGGAATAGTATCGATGTCATGGATTCGCAACTGGATGTACGGAAGGACTAAACCCCCTTCCCGATGTAACATTTCTCATTTTCGTGTCATTGTACGACTATATTAATGATCGCTATTTATTTTAGTCTGATACGCGTTTACTTTTAATATTTACGTTTAAGCTAAATCGCGTAGACTAGAAATAATCAATGAATGTAAACGGTCACCAAATAAATTAAGGTTTACATCAATCAAGTAAGAAATAATTATTTTGAGAATAATTATGTACTCTGCGTATTTTTATTTTTATTGGTCACGTAAAAGGGTTACGTTTCGCGATAAAATACATTTGGACGCACCCCGGAAATACCTAGACTTACCTAGACTCAAACCAATACTCATATTAAACACCTAGACACAAGAATTAACAAAT
>BQNB010023747.1:7500-18267 GCA_026074375.1 Tanacetum coccineum | reverse complement strand
CAAAGAAATCAACCTTAGGGGCTGCAACACGTATAAAGATTTTACTAATTGTAACGAACACACAAACTGAAAAAATAGAAAAACTGTAAAACATATAAATGAAGAGAAACACATACCAAAACGCCAAAACCATGATCAAGGCACAACCATTAATAATCAAGTTAAGCATACTGCGAATTAAACGGGTGAGATTAAATCTTACATGATTTCGAAAGTATGGTTATCTTAGTTGATACAAATGACAGATCCTCCACGCTTTTATCTGCCGGCACAACATATGGCTAGTTTGAAAGACCTATTTCACCTGAAAAAAAACACAATCAATCACAACTTATACTTAAAAAAGCATTTCATCAAACACTTAATCTACATCCTACAATTATATTATTTTCCCATAAACAATAAGCTGCATGTGTGAATCCTCACATTCATCTGATAGCTCTAAAATAATGATTATGTGAACATCAATGATAAAGTTACCTGCAAAAAAATTATCCGAAAAAACAAAATTGACAAAACCTCAATTCTCACAAAAGCCCTATTTTCAAAATCAAAAAAAAAATTAAAATAAAAAAGCTTCAGAAAATCGATATTTTTTTGGAAATTAGGGTTAGCTCTTACCAATCTTGTTTGCAGTCTTCTAATCATTCATCTTGAAACTGATAAAACTTATTGGCAAATGGATTGTTTGTGTGGGTTATTATTCAGAAGCGAAATGGGGATCGTTTGTGTTTTGTAACCGAATGAGTTTTGGGGATCTTTTGGATTTTGTAACTGCTTTGATAGAAGGTCTGTTGTTATGACATTTACTTACACACGATTGCAATATTGAGAGATAGGTTAACATGGGCTTAAATCTTAAATACTCCACAATAAATGTGGAGGACTGAATCTTATATTATATAAGATTCTCATTTCCTACTTTGTAAGAGTTGTCATTACCTCTATTTTACTCAATGTTGCAAAAATCGTGAGTCGCTAGCCGGGCGGTCGACCACCCTGTAGCCTGTAATCGGTCTAGGCGCGATTAATCGGTTTTGCAAATTTTATATATAAATTTCAAAGTTACTTGTATGAGATGGATACAACACTTTAAATACACTAAAATTAAATGAGTTCAAAGTTACATTGTTCAAAACATAGACATAGATAATAAAAGTTAACAGTTAACAATTCAAAGTCACATTGTAAAAAAAATGTTTGACTTTCGTTGACCGATTTTGGCCGATTTGACCGATTTTTGTCTGATTTGACCGATTTTTGACCAGACCGATTTTTCACCCGATTTGCCTTATTTTCCAAGGTGTATGGCCGAGTAGCGATTAATCGGCGATTACAAGGCCGCCTAGGCCGATTTTTGCAACATTGGTAAAATGTATCAAATACTAAAATCCTTTTGATAAGCGAGATGCCAGTGTCTGAAATTTGATGTGTACTTTTTGAGAGGTCATCAAGTTGATCTCGTTGGTTGTTTTGTGTATCTTATCAGTTATCACGAGTGCAAGGAATAAAAATTTTCAACAAAATTCTGAATCAATGAATATCTGTTTTCTGATGTATGTGTTAGCAGGTTGATATTCTATCAGAAGCTATACACAATTTCTTTTCTTTTGGCTGTCGTTAGAGCAGGTATGTTTCGACTACACGTAGTGAAGATTTACTATTGGTATTACCCCAATAGTCAGTCTTACTCATCTACAATCTCAGTTCTGTTTGTGTGATGCCTTTGGGAAAAGACATTGTACAGGTTTATACTAAAAGTGACACATATCATGCTATTAGTTTTAATAGGTCAGTTTAGGTTTATTTTTATAATGGGTCAGTTTATGCTTTGAGGAATGGTGCTGATTATATCCATAGACGAACGTTTAGCCTTAGCACTCATCGTAGGGTCTTCTTGTTGAGCCGACATTAAATCAAATGCTGCAATAATCAGGCTCTTTAAAAGTGGATTCAACATAAACTAACTATAAATACACTGAAAATAAGCCCACTACAACAATAGGAAATCTGTGTATTTTTATAATGGGTCAGTTTAGCCTTAGCACTCAGTTTATTTTTATAATGGGTCAGTTTGTTAATACTTTTCATTTTACTTTCTGATGTAACATGGAAGATGAGGATCATTGTCGGATGAGTTAGGTCACTTGCAAGTTTGAAGATATTCATTTTCTGTAAATCGTAACCAACCCTATATTTGTTTGTTCAAACATATGATATTTTTCTATGTGTTGATATTTTTGTATTTCTATTTTAAATCCATTTAAGAAGTTTAGAAGTGTTATCGTATTTTTTCATCTAATGTAAACGATCTATATGTCGAATTGGATTACTGTGTTTAGATTATATAAAAACAAATTCTGGAAAATATTTCTGTTTTGAATATGATTTTGTTATAATATAGAATCTCCAGAAAGTAGAATTTTGAATATGATTTTGGTATATTTTATTTGCTTACCTTTGCTTACTCTTAGTTGTAAAAGAAAGTGGCTAAAAGATTTTCTTTATTTACCTTTGCTTACTTTTAGTTGTAAAAGAAAGTGACTAAAAGATTTTAAATAGATTTTGGTGTAAAAGAGATTGACACCTTTTGCTTACTAAAGAGAAAAGACACTAAAAAATTTGACCCTTTTGCTTACTTATTATTGTGTAAGAATAAACTTTTAGTGATCCCTTTATTACTTACTCACCGCCACCACCTTCATCTCTATCTCCCCACACCCCCGCTGCCCCCTTTCACAGCCGCGACGCCACCACCACAACGACCACCGCAGCCACCACTCTACCCCATTTTACTCCAAGTTTGGATGGTTGTATTTGCTTATGCTTATTTTATTTTATTTATTTACTTTTTCTTGAATTGGTTTTCTTTTTGGATCTTTGTTTTGACTAGTATACACACCCAAAGGGGTGTTTGTTTTGCGTTTTAATGAGCCACAAAGGCTGATTTATGTGCGTTTCGATTGCGGGTCGACAACCCACTAAGGGTGTGTTGGTTTTTATTGGTTAAAACCTGCCCAAAGGGGCGGTTGGGAAATGTGTTTGCAGAGAAACCAAGGGTGTTTGTTTCTGTGTTTTATCGGCCCATCAGGGCGTTTGTTTCGGGTATTACTCCTTAAGGGTGCGTTTGGGACAGCAGCCCATATAGGGGTGTTTGGTTGGTCATATTTGTTTTTGGTTAATTGTTTAAGCCCGTTAAATATATATTGAGGTATGTTGCAACATAGATTGATTAAAAGCGGAAAACATTGAAATTTATAAATACGGGAAACGTCGTATAAACGAAAAGGTCATGCCGAAATTTATATAAATCTCTATACTTAGCAATGTTTCACTAAAACTTCTATTATTTTAAAAACCCCGATAAAAGGACAAAGTTATATAGTTTTAAGATTATTTATTAGAAATAATACTATAACCTCGTAAATAAACGGAAAATATACTTTTACGAATGAGACAATGTTTTAACTAAAACCCGTCGAGGAAACGAAATATTAATTTATAAAATATTATTTTATAAATTCGCAACTAGAAAATAAAGTCATAGTTGTTATAAAAACTTTAGAAACGTCGTACGATTTTTTTTGCAAGAACATTTATCTATAATAAGTGTGAATTTCCAAAAAAGTGTCGAATACTTGTTTAATTAATTACTCTCAACTTCTTGGTTAATACTTCAAGTATTGAATACCTCAAATTTTTATTTTGAATGTTTGTCTTTATTTTATAATTCAACATATGAGTTATATAACAGTTCATTTAATATGTAATATATACGGAATATATTACATATTTGCGTTTACTTTTCGATTTGTTTTATTTAACCAACCACCAAACGCTTACAACTTGAAACCCAAATCCTTTATTAACGTGTCGCGTTGATGTAACCATTCATCGGGAAACCCAAATTCATCATCTTAGGCTAGTGGGTCTTAGCCATTCAGTTAAGCTGCATCTTCTGGTCGAGCCGTTTCGTTTTCCGTTTGTGTTGTGCTTATTCTGTGCATTTCTGCAAGTTGCTCTGCAACATCAAGGTGAGTTCATAGTCTCGCATTTCAATCTTTTTAATGTTTTATAAACCCGCGAGGGGAATACATGCTCTTTTACAAACTCATATATTTTACTACCAGTACGTTACCTTTTCAATACTTTGTTGTGTTTCATTGCCCCTATTTTATTGTTTTAAACTGTTTTTCGGGGGGAAATATGTGCTCGTTTTTTACTACAAAACCTATTGATTTCTATAACATAAGTGTTTACCTGACTAGTTTTTACTAAAGCTTGATTTGTTACTACATGATTTGAGATCGTGAATACTATATTTGGAAAACGGGATGGATTTTTAGACATGATTGTTTTATACGGACACAAGTGTTTTTCAAAACTGTATGCTATTTCCTGATTACATTATTGCCTAAGTACCTTCTCTGCCACTTAAGTCCCCTATTTATCATGAACCGTCAGTTGCTAGTGTCGTGAGCGCGAGTGTTGTGGATAGATCTATCGGGATTGACAATCCTCACCTTTCTTTGGGGTCACAAGCCTGATTATGGTCGCATTGAACATTTGGATTTCCTTTCTTGGATGTTTGGCAGAACACTACTTTTACCGGGGCATTCCAATCTATTGATTGAAGTTACGTTAGGTTTCGGTGTCATGTGCTTAGGGCAAAATAAAATCCTTAGACTTGATGATGTGTTTCTCTTGTTCTACATTACTTGTTTTGGACTTCGGATATGTACTTAGTCCACCATACTTGATCTTGTGGTTCCATTTTACTATTTAATACTTCTTGATTTATGGAATCACTACTTGGTTTCGATGATCTTTCGGAAATACACTTTTAATGTGTAACGCTTCTTTTCTTCATGAAATATTTCTTAAATTTATTTCAATTCCGCATATTTTTCTTAAACCTATGATTCACAACATTATTGTTGACGTATTAGCATGTATTTCAGGTTACTCTTTTGGTAGTGGAGCATTGGGGCATTCGGCTCGCGCGGATATATATATTTTTGAAGGCTTAATAACTTGAGTACTATTTGACAAACGTTTTGACAATGTTATCTAATACATTATAAATGGAACCTATTTAACTCTGACATTTTTATTAAATTAAATGTGACATTTTATTAAACGTCTCTTTTGAGGTCGTTTTCCATGACTTGTGTTTTGTGCCCTGAAGTAGCACCCCAATGTTACCATTCCGCTGCGTTGTCCTGATTTTTGGGGGTGTTAAGATTGGTATCAGAGTGAAGTCTAGAGGCACTTAGGTCCATTTTCAAAACCTAGACTATGACCATGTTTTTCAAAATATAGAGTCTCTTCTTGTTTTATCCGATATCCGTGCGCGCTTGCTCCCAGGTAACTTATATGCTCTCTTTTGCATCACTACTACTATTGCATGGATAATGAGTATTTAATACTAGACTATGATTTCGTTCTCTTACGTCTATCATATGACGTCTTACTATTTACCTTATATTAGTCAGTTATATAAATATTGATCACTCCGATTATCCCGTACTTTCTTGTTTTCTCAATTTTCCGCGAACCCAGTTGCGATCTTTACCACTCCACTTTGAGTTGGAACACTCTTCCTATGCTTTTGATCGTATATGTTGTTTCGTAATCTATTGTTTTGATATCGTGTTTTTGTGCCGGCGATACTTAGGTAGGATGATTTATAGTCATCTTATTGAAATGAATTAGGACGCTTCTTCATTTGAATAAGGAAATTATAAATTACCGAACCATAAGTTTATAAATTCTTACTTACAAGGATTGGGACGCCTCTTTTTGTAAGTGACAATTTATAAATGAGTGGGCTTATGTTTATCGGACATAGCGTGTGTTCGTCCGTATGAATCATTCCTTGGGCTATGAATTTCTTTCGACTCGTGCTTTGTATATGGATTTTTTTCGAATGTGTATCGATCGCCGCGAACTTGATAATCTAATAGTAATAAATCATTAACCACTTTCAAGAATTGACCACTTGTTAAATTCTTCGTTCCAATGGCTTTTCTCCGAGTCATGTATTCCATCCTTCCATTCGAAGATTCTCAATACATTTGATTCATTCGCTCATATCGATTGCATATATCCTATGCTTTGACTTTTGTTCACATAAACTTTTCGTTGGAACCTTGATGATGAACTAGATATATCCACCCATCTAATCACTAGTAACCAAGAACGAATAAAACAAATTGAGCACCGGGACGGCGCTCTCTTAAGGTGGGTAGACTGTAACAACCGGTAATTTTCAGACATTTAAAAGACTATTTTACCCTTTGACTTTTGGGCCCGACTTGACTTTTGACTTTGACCTTTTTATTGTCAACTAAAAACGAAATCAGAACAGTAAATTCCTTATATATTTTTTTTGTTTTGTAAACTTAGTTAAATAATAAATTATATTTATTATTTCACATCTCTCACTTACAAATTTATTTTTTCAAACTTATTTGATTTGAAAATGAGACCAATGAGTACCGACTCAAAAATAATTAAATATTATATTTAATTATCACAATTTAATTAATAAAAATATTAAATAAAATTGTTTAACATTTTATCCAAAAAAAAATGTTTGTAGAAAAAAAAAAGGAATATTCGAGTTAAAATTTATTTTATCACAAAATAAATAACAAATATTTTATAAATGTTATAAAAATATTTATGAAATAATATCAAGTAAATACTCATTTTTATAGGAAAAATATTCGAATCACAATGCGCAAGTTTCGTACATTTAAATCATCCGTGAAGTGCTCAAAGAGTCCCTGACCCAAATAAATTAACAAAAGTTACACGTTAGGTCCCTGTGAAATATTTACAAAATTTACCCCTAACTATTATATACTTTTAATTTCATATTAAAAGTTTTATATATAAATAAAAACTTATATATTTTTTTCATTTCATATCAAAATAACACACACACAAAAACTTCATCTTCAACCTCTCCCCTCACCCCCACCACCGGCTACTGTTCACGCCGGCCACCAACACCGCCGCCGCCGCCGGAAAAGTTTTCCGGCGGACTTTTCCGACCGAAACCAAAAGTGATTCTCGTGACCCGATCTACCCGATCCCCATACCCACTCGCCACCACGCGCCATTTCTCCCCCCCCCCCTTCGGCAGCAGCAGCTGCTACACCATCATCATCACCATCATCACCCACGCACTACCATCACACCGCCACCACCTTCATCTCTATCTCCCCACACCCCCGCTGCCCCCTTCCACAGCCGCGACGCCACCACCACAACGACCACCGCAGCCACCACTCTACCCCATTTTACTCCAAGTTTGGATGGTTGTATTTGCTTATGCTTATTTTTTTTATTTACTTTTTCTTGAATTGGTTTTCTTTTTGGATCTTTGTTTTTACTAGTATACACACCCAAAGGGGTGTTTGTTTTGCGTTTTAATGAGCCACAAAGGCTGCCATTTATGGTGCGTTTCGATTGAGGGTCGACAGCCCATAAGGGTGTGTTGGTTTTTATTGTTAACTGCCCAAAGGGGCGTTTGGAAATGTGTTTTGCAGCAGCCAAGGGGTGTTTGTTTCTGTGTATAATCGGCCCAACAGGGGCGTTTGTTTCGGGGTTTTACTCCTTAAGGGTGCGTTTGGGACAGCAGCCCATATAGGGGTGTTTGGTTGGTCATATTTGTTTTTGATTAATTGTTTAAGCCCGTTAAATATATATTGAGGTATGTTGCAACATAGATTGATTAAAAGCGGAAAACATTGAAATTTATAAATACGGGAAACGTCGTATAAACGAAATGGTCATGCCGAAATTTATATAAATCTCTATACTTAGCAATGTTTCACTAAAACTTCTATTATTTTAAAAACTCCGATAAAAGGACAAAGTTATATAGTTTTAAGATTATTTATTAGAAATAATACTATAACCTCGTAAATAAACGGAAAATATACTTTTACGAATGAGACAATGTTTTAACTAAAACCCGTCGAGGAAACGAAATATTAATTTATAAAATATTATTTTATAAATTCGCAACTAGAAAATAAAGTCATAGTTGTTATAAAAACTTTAGAAACGTCGTACGATTTTTTTTGCAAGAACATTATATCTATAAAAGTGGTGAATTCCAAAAACGTGTCGAACTACTTTGTTTAATTAATTACTCTCACTTCTTGTATAATACTTTCAAAGTATTTACTTATGAAGTGTTATATACTTCACATAAATCTTTGGATTGTTTGTCTTTGTCATATAATTCACGATTTGTATTATACACTTGTTCATTCATAATATATTACATACTTTGCGTTTATCTTTCGATTTATTTTATTTAACCAACCACCAAACTATTACAACTTGAAAATCTAAATCTTTATCAACGTGTCGCGTTGATGTAACCATTCATCGGAAAACCCAAACGCATCATCCTAGGCTAGTGGGTCTTAGCCGTTAAGTTAAGTTGCATCTTCTTGATCGAGTCGTTCCCTCTTCCGTTTGTGTTGTGCTTATTATGTGCATTTCTGCAAGTTGCTCTGCAACATCAAGGTGAGTTCATAGCCCCACCTTTTCTCTTTTAATGGTTTTCTTAAACTGTTTTCGGGGTGAGAATACGTGCTCGTTTTACTACATAAACTTATTGATTTCTATACGTAAGCGTTACATGATTATTTTTACTAAAGCTTGATTTGTTTACTACATGATTTGAGATCGTGAATACCTATATTTGAAACCGTGAATTTTAGACATGATTGTTTTACTATGGACACAAGTGTTTACAAAGTGTATGCTATCCAGATTACTGCCTGAATATTATTGCTAAGTTACCTTATTGCCGTGAAGTCCCTACTTATCATGAACCGTTAATTGCTATTGTAGTAAGCGCGAGTGTTGTGGATAGATCTATCGGGACTGACAATCCCCACCTTTCCTTGGGTCACTAGTTTGATCAAGGTGCATTTAACATTGAGAGGTGTCCGGGTGTTGGCAAGCATCCTATATTCCGATTGGGGCAAAAATCTAGTTAAGGCTTCGGTGTCATGAGCTTAGTGCAATAATACCTGTTATATATTTAGACTTGGTGAATGTGTTTCCCTTGTCTACCTTACTTGTTTTGGACTTCGGAATACGTACTTAGTCCACCATTACCTAAGTCTTGTGGTCCATTTTTAAATACTTCTTGATTTACTGAATTACTACTTGGATTTCGGATGGATTTCGGAAATAACACTTTTAAATGTTGTAACGCTACTTTTCTTCTGAAATATTTCTTAAATTATTTCAATACTGCTTTTTACTTAAACCTATGAATTCACCAACATTATTGTTGACGTTTTTGCGTGTATTTTCTCAGGTTATTATTTTGCTAGCTGAGCATTGGGAGCATTCGAGTCGCGCGGATATATTTTTGAAGGCTTAATAACTTGTATACCATTCGACAAACGTTTTAAATAAAAATGTTTCTAATACATTATTAATGGGACCTAATGAAACTCTGATATTTATAAAAATCATCGAATGGTTGACTTTTCAAAACGTCTCACTTAGAGTCGTTTTCTGTGACTTGTACTTTGTGCCTTGAAGTCGCACCCCAATGTTACTATTCCGCTGCCGTCCGATTTTGGGGGTGTGACAGATTGGTATCAGAGCTGAAGTCATAGAGAACTAGGTCATTTTCAAAACCTAGACTATGACCATGTTTTTCAAAATATAGAGTCTCTCCTTGTTTTATCCGATATCCGCACGCGCTTGCTCCCAGGTAACTTATATGCTCTCTTTTGCATCCCTACTACTATTACATGGATAATGAGTATTTAATACTAGACTATGATTTCGTTCTCTTACGTCTATCATATGACGTCTTACTATTTACCTTATATCGGTCTGTTATATAAATATAGATCACTCTGATTTTCGTGTACTTCCTGATTTCTCATTTACTCCCTTGAGCGTCAATACTGGTATTATATAAGGATACCTATACTTATGGGTTAATTTCTTCTTGATCTCTTACGATTAACTTCAACCATTTACGCAACTTTACTTTATTCCCTTTTGATGATATCGAAAATTCGGCATATTTTGTAAATTCTACTAGTTACTTTACCATTCGACTCCGAGTTGGAACACTCTTCTTATGATCGCACATGTTGTTTTGTAATCCATCATTTTGAAGTCTTCCAGTTGATGGGAGTACGACAATTAACTTGTCACCTCATACGTGTCACCTTGGAGCACCTACCTTTAGAACACGACTCTTTACGTTCATCTTGTTGATTGAAAAATTCTTTACGTTCATTTTCTTTGACTACTTCTGCGTTTGTTCGGATATTCTTTATACTTGCTATAATCTATCGCTTTACAAACAATCTCGATGTCAACCCATAAACCATTTTGCTATCATTTTGTTGTCACCCTATGAGCTACTTCACGTTCACTTCATTGACTATTTCATTTCGTTATAAAACTATTTGATACCATTTCATACACCACACTATTTTGACGAAAATGAGCATTGCATCATTGGACCTCAAATATACATAGCCTAGTCGCCTATGTATATTTAGTGCATAGACTGACTACCTATGCATTAAGGAAAAACCATGTCATGCTAAAAATAGTCACTTTAAAACCTACACCTCTTTATCAACACAATTCCGGAAGAAATTTCCGCATCGCTTCTCTAAACCGTACCGTCTTTAGGTGTTGCAACCTGAGCCTTGGGGACAAGGCTCTTCTAACCAGAGGAGACTGTAACATTCCGTA
>BQNB010023747.1:0-2500 GCA_026074375.1 Tanacetum coccineum | reverse complement strand
CATAAACTTATTGATTTCTATACGTAAGCGTTACATGATTATTTTTACTAAGTTTGATTTGTTTACTACATGATTTGAGATCGTGAATACCTATATTTGAAACCGTGAATTTTAGACATGATTGTTTTACTACGGACACAAGTGTTTACAAAGTGTATGCTATCCAGATTACTGCCTGAATATTATTGCTAAGTTACCTTATTGCCGTGAAGTCCCTACTTATCATGAACCGTTAATTGCTATTGTAGTAAGCGCGAGTGTTGTGGATAGATCTATCGGGATTGACAATCCCCACCTTACTTGGGTCACTAGTTTGATCGGGTGCATTTAACATTGAGAGGTGTTAGGTTGTTGGCAAGCATCCTATATTCTGATTGGGGCACAAATCTAGTTAAGGCTTCGGGGTCATGAGCTTAGTGCAATAATACCTGTTATATATTTAGACTTGGTGAATGTGTTTCCCTTGTCTACCTTACTTGTTTTGGACTTCGGAATACGTACTTAGTCCACCATTACTTCGATCTTGTGGTCCACTACTGAACATTACTAGATTTATTAAATCACTACTTGGATTTCGGATGGATTTCGGAAATAACACTTTTAAATGTTGTAACGCTACTTTTCTTCTGAAATATTTCTTAAATTATTTCAATACTGCTTTTTACTTAAACCTATGAATTCACCAACATTATTGTTGACGTTTTAGCATGTATTTTCAGGTTACTATTTTGCTAGTGGAGCATTGGGAGCATTCGAGTCGCGCGGATATATATATTTTTGAAGGCTTAATAACTTGAGTACTATTTGACAAACGTTTTGACAATGTTTTCTAATACATTATAAATGGAACCTGTGTAACTCTGACATTTTTACTAAATTGAATGTGACATTTTATAAAACGTCTCTTTTGAGGTCGTTTTCTGTGACTTGTGCGTTTGGACTATGAAGTAGCACCCCATTGTTACCATTTCGCTGCGACCAGATTTTGGGGGTGTTACACCTATTGCCTCCCATGAGGCTCTAAAACCATGGCCATCCTTTGCTTACCATGCTCCTTGTTCCTTTCTTCCCCTTTTTGATTTTTGAGTTTTCTTGACACAAATGAAAACAGCTTTTATAAAAAACTTTTAATGACTAAAAACTTGTAAATGAGCTTATAAAACCGTAATTAAAGACGAATGAAGGTAAAGTGACAATATTTAAAGGAAAATTCTCAAATTTGCATTAACTTGAAAAGAGATTACAAGACTAAAATTAAAATGACAAGTAAATAAAAATGGTACAAATTTGATTGAAACACAATTCTCCTCCTACAATGAGGTTATCATAAACTTTTTATACAAAAACCCTAAGCTTCACTTGTGCTTCTTCTGAGAGAGGCTTCCTTGGTTGTGTGAGAGGTAACTTCAAAGCAATCCTGGCCCTTCATCTTGTCTTTGTGCCCAAGTTAAAAGATCCTAGCCCTTGATCACTTGTCGATTTATTCATTGTCCAATAAACTCTTGTGGGATTGCCAAGCTGTCATCAGCCCACGTGGGGGTGAGGTTAGATGGTTTTGGAGTTTTGTTGCAGGCTGGAGTATGGCAGGGATGTACAGTAGTGGGGTTTGGGTTTGGCGGGAAAGAAAGGGTTTAGGGTTTATGATTTAAATTGGGCAAGGTGAAGGGTTTGGTGAAATGTCAAATTAGGTCCCTCAAAGAGTGTTAGCTTATTACATGAATCGTCCTCGTGGTGTATAAAAGGTTTTTGGATTTAGCAGAATTGACTCTTGAGAGTGTGTGATGGATTTGCACCATAAGTCCATGAGGACTAACGGGGGTTAAGGTTAAAGGTGGTATTGGGCTAACGGGGTTATTAGAAGACATGGGCTTAGTTTGGGCCGTTTGGGTTTTCAAATAAAAGGGATTGGGCCGGATAAGATTAACAAAGGAAATGGGCCTTTTATATATAAGTGGGCTGACCCGGCCCACTAGGTGGGTACGGGTGGGCCCACTTTTAGCAGTTTACGTTTTTGGGTTCGGTTTTCAATGTTGTATCTCGGGGTTGACTTTGACTTCGTCTTGACTTCATTAAATGCTCAGACGTTGTCGAGTCGATCTGGAAATTTCCGTTTTAGCTTCGTTTTCAATCCTTTTGAACCCTTGGCCTCAGTTTTTCGCGCTCTTTCCAAATCCGTGCTCAGTTTTGTCTGGTTTAGCTTCGTTTTTGTCCTTTAGTGAATATCCGGTACCTGCACAGTACAAACACAAAAACAGGCATATTTATGGCATTTTATGTGCATTTTTGGTCATTTAAGTCCGATTTTAATGGTGAAAAGTATGTGTAATTAAACACACACCATGGAATAACAAAGTGATCTAAAAGATTCAAAGTGCAATCAACTCTTTCCTCCATGTGCAAAATAATTTTGAATAAAATAATTTTAAATATCAATGCACATGCATAGGGGGAGTATTTCTCAAAAGTGTTAAATGTTTTGATTTATATCAAACACTTTGAT
>BQNB010023746.1:5944-49074 GCA_026074375.1 Tanacetum coccineum | reverse complement strand
AGTTTTTGTCTGTTTTTGGTCATTTAAGCTCGTTTTTAGAGGTAAAAGATATGTGTAATTAAGCACTTATCAGGGTGAATGTTGCCATAAAATTTTCTTTTGAGTAGTTAGGAGGCATAATGTTAACCCTTTTTTCCACACAGGCAGAGTCATTCATTTTCACATAAAGTTTATTCCTAGTAGCTTCTGCTAACTCTAGTTCTTCCTCAAACGATGGAACAATTACCGGCACATAATGAGGCTTAAGAAGTTCATCACCATCATATAGTGTCGGTTGGGCCTTTTTGGCATGTCTGAGGTAAAAAGGGTTCTGGGCACCTAGTGCAGTTTTAGCCATTTGTTCGTACACCTAAGTAGGATTTAACATCATGTGGACAGTTTGGATGGATTGATCTTGTGAGTGAAGCTTATTCTCTAGTTTATTGTTAAGGTGTTTCAGATTGGAAAAATCAGTCAGGAATTTGGACTCTTTCTGTTTAAACTCTTGTTTCAAAGTCGTTACAGTTTCTTCAATTATCTTGTTGTTTTCCATAGTTGAATTAAGTTGCAACTTGACAGAATGAAGTTCCTTTTTAAGATTTTCTTATGTTTTATTACGATTTTGAATAAGCATACGCATTTGATCATCCATTCGTTGTTCATGTTCAGTCAGTTCAAACTTAGCACGTTGCTCATAAATGGCAACTTGTTCCTTATAGATCTTAAGTTCAGTGTCTATTGGGTCATGAGGAACGAACATATCATTATCAGACGACACACATACATCATTTAGAGCAGAAGATGTATAACTTGGTACAACAAAAATATTATCGACCGACAAATATTGTTCATATGGAATAACATTACTGTTACCCATATCGACACTAGTTGAGTCAATAACATTTGCCTGTTGTACTTCATTATGAATCTCATGTTCGTCCTGATTAGTAACACTATGATCAATAACATTTTCCAGAATATGTACCTCAGATAAGATTGATGCATTAGATGGACCAGCTTGTGGATTTGCTAGTCTGGCTGAGGACAAATTGGCCATGAATATAGACTGAGCAGTCGGTTCATCATCAACATCTGAATCAAAAGCGTCACATTCATCTGCCTGGAAAATGTTGTCCTCATTCAGAGCTAAGTCTTGGACTGGTTGATTATCCACATCTGCATCAAAGGTGTTGGCCTGTTCACCAACCAGAAAGAGTAGTTCCTCTTCATCCAGAACTGCACCATTCTCTTGGGCTTGCATCAGCAGCATCTTGTCCTTGAAATAATCAAAATTTTGTGGACACTTCGGCTGAGTACAGTTCCGTGCAATATGTCCAATCCCATTACAATTATAACACTTGACTGGTTTTCCTTGACCTGCATTGGCATTCCCAGCTCTATTATGTGCGCCCCCATTGCCTGCAGCATCGTTTCCCCGAGCAAAATACCTCTGATTATGTCGCCCTTAAACATTCTGAACGACAACCCGACCATCATGAATGGTTTCTTGATTTCGGGTGTTAGAAGAGGTTCGAAGTTGATTGTTCGTCTGAGGAAGTGTAGCTCTGAATGATTGGGCAAGAAGTGCTATTTTTTTGTTAGGTTGTCAAGTATTTCATCAGTTTGGGTGTATCTGGAATCAATTTGTGATGTTTCAGGGAATTGTAGATATTGTAGTGATTGAGGGTTTGTTAATGAAGAAGGATATTGATGAGACTGGACATGTGATGATTGGGCAAGAGGTTGGACAGTTGAAACAAATGCAAGTTGATCATTAGTAGCAGGAGTGATTCTTTCAATAATCAGTCGATCTTGTGTAGCATGCTTCTCATGTTGTTTTAAATATGCATACAGTTGTTCGTAATTTGTCTCTTTCAGACCTTTGTTGAGTTTAACGGCTGTCACAAACCTATCCCATTCAGGTGACATGTTGTTCACAAACTTGGAGTTCAGCTGAATGTTAGGCATTGTCATTCTGATATTCCTCATGTCGTTGACCAGCTTGTGAAATCGAACAGAGTACTCATTGATGTTTCACCTGGAAGCATCTTGAACCGCTCAAATTCAGCGTACAACTATGATTCTCTGTCTTCGATGGTAAGCTCAGAACCTGCAAGAAGCATTTTGACGTTGTCCCAAATTGCTTTTGCTTCAATGTTGTGATTGATGAGCTTGTAGATATCTTTGGGTAATCCTTGAAGCACAATATTGGTTGCACGGACATCTGCATCGTATCGCTTCTTCTCCGTGTCACTTAGATCCTCATAGGTACGAGGCCTTTCTGGTCCAAGTAGAACACCTCCCTCAGGGGTAGTTCCAAGTGTATTCCTTGTGGTTCCAAGCTCAAATGGTCCTTGATCAATTGACTAAAGAATTTGCAATCCATTTTCCTTTCCTCTGCAGTATAATCGAATTCGTTGCGACCATGATTCATAATTAGTCCTATCAAGCATAGGAGGGCGGGTATCGGAACCGGCCACTTGAATATCATCTGAATTACTAGACATGATTGTTTGATTGATTGTATTATGACAAACTTTGGATCGGTACAATGATTAGTGATTGTATGTTAAAAGTGATGATTGTTTGTTGATATAGGTGATATGTTGTTTGTTTGTGATTTGGTTTGGTTTAATTAAGTTTACGAAATGCAATACACAAGTCTCAGTCAGGAAATCTAGACAAGTCTCAGTCAAGAATTTCAGACAAGTCTCAATGTTGAGGATTAGACAAAACTCAGTGAGGTGTCCTAGACAAAACGCAGTCAAGAAGCAAAGACAAAACGCAATGAAGAAAATTTTTTGCCAGAGATTCTTTCCACCAAAACGCAATCAGGGTCTTCAACTTGGGACAAAACGCAGGACACAAAAAGCAATGAGAAGGAGACAAAACGCAGTGATGTGTCTTGGGCAAAACGCAATCAAGAAATTAATTGGGCAGAGTTTCTCCTAGTCGAAACGCAAGATAGGTCTTCAACTAGGCAAAACGCAGAGGCAAAACGCAGGAAGCAAAATGCAGCTCCTAATAAGACAAAACGCAGTATTGTTGTCATTTACCTAAATGACAAAACGCAATGTACTTTTTCTGACAAAACGCAACCAAGAATATGCCAGTGAGACAAAACGCAGTCAAGAAAAATACGAACTTTTTCAAGTAAAAACACCTAAAAATCACCCTTTTGAACGTTTTTGCTTGGTTTCTTTTGAACAACTTGATCCTAGAAGGCTATAATAACAATAAAAACACCAACTTTAACACCACAAACGTGAGAATCAAAGAGTGTCAAGAATAACACCATAAACCTTCTAAAACCAAACTTTTGATCTAAACTAACCAAGAAAACGCACACACAATCTAGCTAATCATCCCATGAGCTCTGATACCAATTGTAGTATATTGGATATCATAACACAATCAAGAGATGATGGGTTGGCCAATTTCTAGAAAGAGAAAGTAAGGATTCTAATGAGATAAAAACACCTTTAGTATGTGTATAACCAAATGAACAACTAACCCCTTCCCATGGCTGAAAAGAGGTATAAATACATGTGTTTAGATGCCCTAATGGGCTATGGTATGGGCTTACAAGTGGGTAAAAAACCCGGCCCAATACCATGAGTTATATGCTTACAATTAAACTATGAGCTATGCTATTCTAGACAATACACAGGGTGACCGGGTCTTTTTCTTAAACCTAACATTACATTTAGCCCTTAGTTAATATATTATATTACTATTAGCCCTTAGGTTTTAAAAGAACTTTAATTTTAACTTTTTTCTTTCAATTAATTTACTTCTAGTCCTTAGTTTTAAAACTTATTCAATATTAGCCTTTATTTTTCACACATTTTCATTTTCATTTTTATTTTTTATTTTATCAATAGTTTTGTTTAGTTAACTTTAGTTTTAGTTAATTACATCGTTAGTCCATATCTCAAGTTTTTTTAATAATCGTTAATTAAGTTCAAGTACTTTAACGTCAATAACGATTTAAACAACAATCCACAACAAATCACTTTATCTACTTAAGATTCGTAATTCATTTCACAACAAATCATATAAAATGGAAACGAAATATACGGTCTCTTCGTGTTTCGAAACAAAAGACGTAAAAGCTATTAAATATAAAATTTCAAAAGCAAAAGAGAGATGCATGGCATATTTTCGTTCTCTTCATTCACACCTTCAGGTTCTTTCTAAAGACGACTTAAAAGGCACTCGTACCGAACATGGATTCAAACGGGCATTTATTGTCACTCTTTGGTCAAGATAATGATACTTTCACAAGTACGATGCTTCTCAACGTTGATCAACTACAAAAGCAACTTGAAAAAGACAAATTTTAAGAAGAAGGATCCATGATAGCCTTTTGGGTGATTAACAGACAACTTCAGATGATCATCGATTCGCAGTTTACTTTGGATTATGACAGTCAAATGACTAACAAGTATTTTGCTTAATACACTAGAATCGAAGTTAAACAGTTCAAATAAACACTACTCCAACACATGGGTAATGTTAAGAAGTGTGTTGCTGAAAGAACACGTCACAAAAGACTGTATGACAGAAGGGTGAATAAAAGGAAGATGCAGACACAGGAGAGTAAGGTTGATATGGGTAAAGCATTGGATGCTGATTTGGTTGTCATAGAAAGCAGTAGGACAGAATCCGAAGTGCAGGATACAAGCAGCAGGTCAGGGAATGATACAAATGCTGATGATGCTGATATCAGACCCATATATGACGAAGAGCCAATGGCTGAGGTACAATGGACTACTGAATGTAATGTAACTGCTATAGGACAACAGCATACTGAGCAACCGGAAATCATTAATGAAGGTAGGGTTGACCAGTATACTGAACAATGTCAAGTTAAAAGTCCTATGCCCGATTCATCACTTGATAACAAGACCACAGAATTTTCAAACCGATCTCTCGAGTCTGAAAATATTTGTCTCAAAAAGACCGTTGCCCAATTTCAAAAAGATTTTTCAAGAATGGAAGCACATTGTATTGCTCTTAAACTTAAATATCAAAATCAAGCTTTAAAATCGGGGCAACATGGTCAAATTTTGAATGAAACAAGAAATAAAGCCAAGATTAAAAAGGAAATTGATGTACTTGAAACAATGAACATCGAATTAGAACATAGTGTGGCTAAATTACTTAAGGAAAATGAGACTTTGAAAATGCATTACAAAGATTTGTATGATTCTATTAAAATAACAAAATCTAAGACTATAGAACAAACAACTTCTTTGCTTGCTAATAATGCTGATTTAAAAGCTCAGATTCAAGAAAAGGTTTTTGCAATTGCTGCTTTGACAAATGAATTAAGAAAGTTAAAAGGAAATAGTGTAGATATTAAGTTTGCAAAAACATCAGTCTTGGGGAAACCAGTTTTACAACCACTCAGAAACCAATCAGTTGTTAGACAACCGAATGCGTTTGAATCTGAAAGACCTAAAATTTCAAAACCACTGTTTGCCTCCCAAGTTGATGTGGAAAAAGATTTGTCAAAACCAGTCACTCAACATTATTTGCCTAAGGGAAAAGAATATGCTTTTGCAAAACCTAATCACGTGATTGCATCTAGCTCATCTAGGAATAATTCTAAGAACATGCTAAGATTTAGTTCAAATGACATGGTTCATAATCAATATCTAGAAGAAGCTAAGAAAAAGACATAAGAAAAAGATAAAAATTCAAAATCTAGTGTGATGCATTCTACTAGGCTACAACACACTACTAATGATCACAAACCAAAACCTAGGAGCAACAATCAAACAACTAGGAGTTTAGTTGTTTCTAAGAGTAGTTGTGTAACGTCAAATGTTGTGCCCATAGCAGATCACTCTAAGAATTCTAATTCTTTCTCAGATTCCAAACACTTTGTTTGTTCTACATGTCATAAGTGTGTCTTTAATGTAAATCATGATGCTTGTATAACAAAACTCCTGAAGGAAGTGAATTCACGTGCTAAGATTCAATCCCATAAGACTAAAAACAGTAACAAACCCGTAGATCAAAAGAGTCATACTCAGAAACCTAGTAGGCAGATCTTTATAGGACATAGGTTTTCTCTTAATAAGACTTTCGCTATGTTTGAGAAAACATCTCCTAGATCTGATCTTAGATGGACACCCACGGGTAGAATCCTCAAATCTGTTAGTCTTAGGTGGATTCCTACAGGAAAGTTATTTGACTCTTGCACGGGCAAGGTTGACAGTGAACCCCCACATGGTTCCAATGGAGATATCTTTAAAATTCATGTATGCAAACAAACTCTAGATTTAAGTGCAGGTACATCATTCAATGTTTAAAAGGAACAAAGTCTTGATTTAAGTGCAGGTATATCATATAATTTCAACAAGGATAATCTCAATGTGTGGTTGCTGAAAAAGTAGGCATCTCAGAAATCATTGTTACAAGGGATTCACAACTAATCAGAAGACAATGACGTTTGAACACAGCAGTTCAAGCCTTGAGCCTCAATGTCAGATGACGTTTGAACACAACAGTTCAAGCCTCGAACCTCAATGTCAGATGACATTTGAACACATCAGTTCAAGCCTCAAATCTCAATGTCAAATGACGTTTGAACACAACAGTTCAAGCCTCGATCCTCAATGTCAAAGAATGACGTTTGAACACAACGGTTCAAGCCTCGCACCACAACGTCAACAAAGTTCCTACAACAGATAGTTGTAAAGTCTCTTCGTTCATTTGTTCGATGAATATTTCAATGGAGAAAATCATGTTGTTTCAAAATCTTTCATTGTTACTACTACTGATGCATCCGATAAACGTCAATAACAACCAGATTTAACTTTATCTACCTCAACTCTAGCAGCAACTGTCTCTGCTGATGGAAACTTTGACTTGTAAATATTTTTGTTTTTCTCTTTATTTTGATTTATAAATATTTTGAAAAAAAGAAAATACAAAAATATAAAACAAACAAAAAGAAATACAAAAATATAAAATCTAGAAAAACAAAATATAAAATCAGAAAAAATTTCAAAAATACTAAAAAGAATCTTCTCGACATGTCTTTTGGAATCGATAACATTTACGTACCTAGAAATGTCGATTAACATTGACACGGGTGTGTAAATGAAGTTCGAGCAAGAGTTCAAACGTTTTAAAACATGTCATTTCTAAATTTTCTATATGACTTATGTACATTTTAGTGCATAACTCGGACTCGAAGGTAATAGGGAAGTGTACGCGTCAGTGCGCTTAATCTACAAATAGAAGAGAAGTCTTCTATCATGGTTTTTAAAAAAATCATTGAACATGATTTTTCAAAAAGAACTTTCAATGTCAAATTGTTTACAATATAATTTGTAGTATCTTTTCATAAAAAGTGATATTTGTTAAAATTGTGTGTTCAACACTCCCTTCCTCAAATACGTTTAAAAATTGTGGTACTTACAATGTCATTTTATGTTGATCAATTTTTGAGGGGGAGCTTTTAAAACCAAAGCCTTTTAATATTTTTTGTGTGCATCTCATAAATGTCCATTTTATGTATCTAACAACATTCAAGTGAAATGAAAATGTTGAAACTATAATGTCAATTAATAATTTACATTGTTCACTATGGCATATCACTCCACCGTCAACATATTTGTGGTGTCATATCATTTTTTTCTTGTAACGTCAAGTTTTAAAAATTAATGGTATCCCACATACTATGTTAAAAGGGAGCTATTAGAAAATGAATTCATGTAATATCGTGGTATAATTTTTCTCCTCATGGAACTTTTTATGTCATAAATTTTAATCAATTGGTATTTCAAATACTAAATGTTTTATCATTTAAAATAAGGGGAGAAAATGTGATTAAAATGTAATATAGAAAAATATGATCTTTAAGACTCTAAGTGCAACTCTTTCCTTCATGTGCGAAACCATTTCGAATCTTGATGCACATGTGTAGGGGGAGTATTTAAAAATAACAATGTCAGAAAATGGTTTTATGGTTTCGATCTCTACACCCAACAACCAATTAATCTCACGACGTCGATGAAGTCATAAGGTGGTTAAGGTTAGGTATAAGTCCTATGATCCAACCAGAACCGGAGGGATCTACCCAAGGACATTCCATAGATAGAATTAGAAGTCCTTAGGTATGATTGGAGATGAATGAGAATAAGGGAATAATGCCGACTAAGGTTGAGCTAACACTGGAACAATCACAACAAGGTGTTAGTGATGACGTCTTGGTAAGCATTGAAGGGGTTGAAGAATTAAAAAGAAATGTATGGATAAAGGGTGAAAACAAAGCAGCCCTCCACACAACTTAGGCAGAAACCGGGTCAATACATAATCTATCAAAATCACAATGATGATTGTTGATATTGAAGAAAGTCGTCATGGACCCAGTGATGCAATGCACAACCCTTCCCAGCCATTCGAGTTTCTCTCAAAAGAAACTTGTCTCATTTGTCACGGAGATACACACGTTATCTATTGACATCTCACTTCGAGATTGTTGATATTGAATAGGTGGCAGTCTGCTCCAGCCTCCGATTACTAAAACCAAAGTGCACAAATCGAGTCTAGAGCCAAGAGAGATCAAATTATAAATCTCATTAGGACACAATGTCAAAATACACTTGTTGAACACCATAAAGTTCACAAGTTGTAACAAAGAGTCCTACGCATTATCCTTGAGATCTTGCCAGAACATCCGAGTGATACTTAAGTATTCACGGTGAAGATGGAAATCCTGCTTGAGCCAACATCAAACAAGCTCTTGGTAGGTGACTTACAAGATTCTATATGAATCAAGCTTGTGATAACTGGATATCGATTTTGGTCCAGTAAATGAATTGACGACTTAATCAGAAAGATAGTAACTATCTGATTCACTCTTACCGTGTTGTCTGCTTTGAGACGTTTCGGTAATGAGAACAAGCAAGCATGGTGAATCTAATACATCTGTGTTAGAAGATCCTACGCTTTGAGCTAGAAACCCTGTCAAGGAGATTCTTTGAATCTACCTGATCACAGGTATAGTATTTATACTATAAAACGGGGAACCGGTGGTTATCGCAACCTAAAATCGACGAATGACAAAGACATTTCGTCCATATCTGTTGTTTATTACTAACATTCAAATGCAGGTACAAACGTCGGTGTTGCAGCCCCATTCCAGCAAAGTCGGATTCATTACCACATACTCATACTCAAGCTTTCAAAGTCAATCATTCAGCATCAAGATTGTTGATACTAAACTTCCTCAAAGATCTTCAAAGTCAAATCAAGAATCGTATTTTGGGGAGATTGTTAGCCTTATGCTCATATAAGTCAAACAAGAATACAATAAGTATGAGTATGTCGGTCAAGATCACAAGTTGATCAAGAAAGTCAAATCAAGAAGATTCAAGTCAAGGAGATGATGCAAGATTAAAGATCTCAAGAACTCAAAGTCAAAAGACATAGGCTCAAGATCAAGAACAGATAAACGACACCGAAAGAATATTATCGGTCGTCTTAAGCATGAATGAACAAAGCCATTACAAACAAGAAAAGACAAAGACAAGACCAAAGAAGGCAAAGCTCAAACGTCATATCTTCAACATTGGGGAAGATAAAGTCAAATCAAGATAACCTCCATCAAGAACGTCAATGTTGGGGAGATCAAAGAAGACCTCAACATTGGGGGAGATGTTTAGCCTTAATTATATTAAGTCAAACAAGAATGTTATCGGTCTTAACGGGCTTGGGTTGTAATCTAATATTGTCCGTGTTTCAGGCTCAAAGCCCAAGTTAAGCCAAGCTCGGCCTAAGAAGAAGCCCATGCGTCTTAAGTGAAAGCATAGGGTATAAATAGGACCCTTTCCACACATGAAGAGGGTGTTGGTTACATTTTCTTCCTTGTATGTGTGTGTAATCATCCACCACTCCTCTCTTTCTCTCTAATCTAATTTTCTAACTTTCCTTTCTCTCTTTTCTAGCTTATTCCATTTGGCTTATTGGGTATGCTTATTATTGTTGTGAAGTGATTAATATTTAGGATAACACCCTCTCCAAGCAACCTCAAGCAAATGAAAAGCCTAAGTGGCAAGCATGGTGCGCTGAACAGATTCTTATCTAAGGCTGTTGAAAGAGTCATCCCATGTCTAGATAAACTCAAGAAATGTACAAACAAAAAAGACTTCCGTTGGACAGAAGAAGCTTTCCAGACCATGAAAAGGTTGATAGCGGAGCTACCAATACTAACCGCTTCCATGAAAAATGAGGAGCTAATGGTATATTTGTCAGCAGCTAAAGAGGTAGTCAGTGTCGTGCTACTAGTGTAGAGGAATGGAAAATAGATGCCAATTCACTACGTAAGCTTATCGCTACAAGGTGTAGAGGTAAACTATGCTCCGATGGAAAAACTAGCCCTAGCACTAGTACATGCTGCTAGAAGGCTAAGGAGATACTTCCAAGGCCATGCAATCAAGGTCGTCATGGAAAAGCCTATAAATCAGATATTGAATAGCTTGGAGACGTCAGGAAGACTCGCCAAGTGGGCAGTCGAGTTAGGATCCTATGGCATATCATATGCTCCGAGGAAGGCAATAAAAGGTCAAGTCTTGGCTGATTTCCTAGCGACCGCAGTAGCAGGCGACGATTCCACCTGGGGAAAAGCTCCTAGCCCATAAATAGCCCTGGACTTAAAGGAGGATCCAGAATTGTCAAAGGGCAAGGAGGAAAAAGCAAAATCAGACCCCATGGCCGAAGTAGATACATGGAAGCTATACACCAACGGAGCATCCAATGATTATGGATCCGGGGCAGGGCTCATCTTGATAGACCTAGAATGTGTGGAATACTCCTACGCCCTCCGGTTGAGCTTCAACAACTCGAATAACGACGCAGAGTATGAATCCTTGTTAGCAGGACTAAGGATAGTGACGAGAATGAAGGTGAAAAATATACATGCATTCGTAGATTCAAAACTAGTAGTAAGTCAGGTCGAAGGCTCGTACGAAGCTCGAGGGAAAAGAAAAAGAAATATAAGGAAAAAAGTTCTAGATGTCGTCAGGTGCTTTGACAAATTCCAGATAAGCCACATACCAAGAGAACAAAACAAGAAAGTCGACGCGTTAAGAAAGCTAGCGGCGGTCCAGTGCGAGGGTCTAACAAATGGAGTGCTAGTGGAGAAACTCAATGAACTTTCGGTGAATGTAGCCGAAGTGAACATGGTAGTTGAAGAAGAAGGAAGGACGTGGATGACCACGATAAGGGAATACATAGAAAGAGGAACCTTGTCGGATAACCTTATCGAAGAAAGAACGATTAGAGAAAAGATAAACAATTACGTCATAAAAGATGAGGTGTTGTATCGGAAATCCTACTTAGGTCCGCTCCTACGCTGTATAGGTCCGCCGCAAGCAAACTATGCAATTAGAGAGATACACATGGGTTCTTGTGGAATGCATGATGGGCCAAGGAGGGTGGTACACAAAGCAATAAACGCGGGATATTATTGGCCAAGCATGCATCGAGATGCAAACAATGAGATAAAAAGTTGTGATGCATGTCAAGCATATGAAGTAGTACCAAGATTACCGAAAGATGACATGATCTTGGTAACATCAGCATGGCATTTCAGAAAGTGAGGAATGGACATTGTTGGTCCTCTCCCGGAAGCACCAAGGATACTAAAGTATCTAATAGTTGCATTTGATTACTTCACCAAGTGGTTGGAGGCTAAGCCAGTGGCTAGCATAACAGGGAGACAGGTTAAAAATTTTGCTTTTGATAATATCGTGTGCAGGTTCGGAGTTTCGGCTACCATCATCACAGACAATGAAACTCAGCTGATCAATGAACCATTCAAGTCCTAGGCAGAAAGCTTGGAAATAAAGCTCATCTCCACGTCCGTATACCACCCCCAAGCAAACGGGGCGGTGGAACGGGAAAACTAGAGCATAATGCAAGGAATTATGACAAGGTTACACCAAGAGGGAGCAGGATGGGTAGAGAAACTACCAAATGTGCTTTGGGTCCACAGGACAATGCCTAAAATAAGCAACAGAGAAACCTCATTTAGTTTGGCATACGACACCGAAGTAGTCATATCGGTGGAAATAGGTATGCCCACAAGACGAACAACTCAAAGGACTAATGAAGAGAACAATGTGGAGTTAAGGCTGAACCTAAACCTCCTCGAAGAAAGGCGAGAGATCGTGATAATAAGAGAGTCTATGCGGAAGCAGCAAGTGGAGAAGTACTACAATATGATGGGTACATCATAAGCAGTTTAGGATATGAGAGTTCGTCCTTAGGAAAAAAGAAGTATCAAAGAGAGAGAATACCGAAAAACTCATACCAAAGTGGGAAGGGCCATATGAGGTTATTGAATCATACAGGACAGGAGCCTACAAACTTAGGACCGTGGACGGGAAAGAGGTACCAAGAACTTGGCATTCAAGCAATCTCCGGAAGTATTACATGTAATAGAAATAAATAGAAGTAAAGAGAAAAATATGTTACTAAACCCTCCGAATAAACAAGTTATGAAAAACTTGCTCTGGAAGTAACATATCCAATGTATAAATTTACTCTAGTATGAAAGGAACGAACTTTTATCATGTCACAGTAATGTATGTAGAAAACACAACGACAGATGGCTCGCTACCTCCGGACGAAACTCATAACACAGTCAAGTCTACTATAACGGCAAAAGGAAAAGGCAACAAATGAATTCACCGCAGAAGGGAAGGAGCAAAAGTCTCCTCTCTTCTGGAAAAAAAACTCTCCGGTGACTAGCTACATCGGATGGAGATAATAGCATGAACAACATACGGATAAGAATTGCTTAAACATTCAAATACAATTTTCAAAGTATGTATGCCTCATACGCAAGGAGTTGGCCAATACTATGCATCGATCTACACACCTTTGTCGCGGCTTAAGAAACAAACAAGTATAAAAAGACAAACATGAACATAACAATCAGGAGGAAAACATCGAAATATAACTAAAAACAAACACATTAGGAATGTAAAAACGAAATAAAGCAACGAATAATAGGAACCATACATCCATTAAAGTGGCCCGAAGACACTAAGGCATCCGGGGAGACGTAAGCAAAGCACCACACAAAAACACAGGACGATATTCGCATCATTACAACACAATACAAGCAAGTTAATTGTCCAAATAGCTACAAGGTACAGGAACTAAAACATTGATCACATAAGTTAAGCCAAGGAGGGGGAAGCATCATGAGAAATCCCTATTAATCAAGAATCTTTCAAAGCAAAAGTCCAGCCAAACATTTCGCCAACACGAGAGGACATGGCAGGAGCAGAAGCAGGCACAGCCGGATGAACAATCTTGTCCGGTTGGATACTAGCCACCGCCAGAAGAGCACTTTTGGTTGCCTCATATATCTTAGCAAGAAAGGTAAAGTGGGTGGAAGGAAGAGCGGCAACGGCTTCATCAAACTTAGCTTGGGCCCCAAGGAAGAAATTAGAAACATTCTGAGAAGCCTCTTCAAATTCAGCATCAATGCGCCCTATGCGCAACCCCCTTTCAACACCGGAAGTAATGCCAAGAGATAAGATATGAACAAGGGTAGCATTGAACTCATCGCTAGAAAACAGCTTCCGAACAAGGCTGTCAACATCAGAACCCACAAAATGAGTAACCTCGCTCCTAAGATCATTAAAACGTTGCTCAGCAGTAGCGGAAATATCCCTGTACTTTTGAGACTCGGACTTTTCAAGAGCTAACTCATTCTCCAAATCCCTTATAACAAGTGCTTGATCTGACAATTTTACATCGGTACGAGCCAGCTCATCTGCGGTAACCTTGGCTTCGGCAAGTTGATCCCTTAACCTCTTAACCTTGTCAGATGAAGCATCACGAAAAGAGCACAAGTCCTTATTTTCCTGATCTAAAGCAAGGCAATCATGTTGAATCTTTTCATACTTCTCCAAATTGGAAAATTTAGATCGAAACTCGGTAAAATGACCAACTTTGCACTTAACCTTCTCTCGAAGATGAGCGTTGGAAGCAACAAGAGCAGTATAACGGGAATTCATCTTTGTACCATGAGAGGCAAGGAGGGCGGTGAGAACGCTCATCCGGTTAGACAACTAAAGAGGGAGCAAAGACTCAGTTCTCTCAAGCTCCGCAGGAGTTATGGTACAATCAAGAGCTCTTTTGCAAACATCAGAGTCCTTAAAAATCTCCTTAGTCAAGATATTAGCCTTCGGAGCATGTGGCCTATCCCATTCTTCCCTAGTATACTTAAGAGGATCGCTACCCTTACCATCGGCAAATGGATAGGACATACAATAGGGCCCAAGAGCAAGGGGAAAGAGGGTATGGTCAATCTCTTCGCCAAGGGTGGCAGTGGAAAAGTCATCATCGAGAATATAATCATACTCATGATCACGAGCAAGAGTACTTCGAGCCAACATGTCCATGGGATCCAGTTGCCAACGGATTACCTCCGCTTGAGCCTTCCCAACAGAACCAACAAGGATGGTACCTAAGCAAAGGGAAAAAGTAGCATGTTAATAAGCGCAAAAGACAAAAAGGAAGGCACAGTATGAAAATATCCTAATAGACAAAGCAGCATACCTCTCCGAACATCAGCATAATCATAGGACGGAGCATTAGCAGCGGTAGAAGTACCGGCATAAGATGGATCAGAGAGAACAGGGTTAAACGCACAAGGAGGTGCCGAACGAAGCCTATTGCCGGATCGCAGGATGGGAGCAGATTCAGCTCTAGAAGAATTACCTTCGTCCCTCTCCAAGCTACCTTCAATGTAAGAACAATAGTCAGCTTCAAAAAGGATAACATCCTCCACATCATTAACTTGGACCACGACGGGGGCGCTAGATCCAGCCTCCAAATCTATGCTCTTTAGCCTCCTTTTCCTCTTTGGCTGAGCTGCTTCAGAAGGACCTACCAAAGAAGTAGACGCCTTCCGCTTCAGCGGAGCTTTAGACCTTTTTGAAAGTTTAGGGTCAGGTTGATTAGCAACAACATCCTCCGGAGTTGGCCGAGGAATAGGGGCACCCTTAGCAGCAGGAGCGGTAGTATGGTTCTGAACACGCTGAAGAATGGAATCAGTAAATTCATGCGGCTCTTCAATAACTTTGGCATCCCCCCAAGAAGGGAGGGTCATGAAGTCATAGTTACTCATCACTGCATTTAGAGAAACAAAGGTTAGAAACCACTAAAGAAATAATACAATATATCTAGAAAAAACGAAAATACCCCCTGACCTACCAGAATTATCATCTTTTCTTCTAAAAATCGAATCACACTTCCGGTTGAGCCAAACAGAGCTAAGGCCGGACCAAACAAGCACTACCTCGTTAAGACCACGAAGTCTAGCAAGACGAGCACACAACCGTGTCACATCATTGTGATCATAACCAACGGTAAGAAAATCATCAGATACGCGAGATTGGGAACTCCTCCAAGTCAGATAATCCGGAATAGCCCTACAATCTATAAAAAAGAACTTGTTCTTCCATAATTTCATGCTAGAAGGACCTTCATCCATACATATCCCTACGTTTGGCAAAGGAGAACCAATCTCCTTGTTTGCACAAAAGTTGGAAGACCCGAAATAAATTAACGGTGGGAGTGATACCCAAATCACGACAAATAATCTCGAACGTAACAACTTTATTCAAGCCTAAGGGGACTAGTTGGGAAATGTGAACTTTAAAGTATTTTAGAACAGAGAGCGGAAAAGTAGAAAAGGGAATACGGACTCCGGAGAAGCGAAGGAACTGAGTTTAGATGCCTATGGCATCATTAGGAAGGCGGTCCATAGAAAGGTCAGGATCAGGCAAACAAAGATGAAGATCTAGGGGATGTGGTATGTATTAACTAAAGTTCTTAGACTATCCTGGGTAAGATCATAAAAAGTAGTGCTCATATCATATTTAGCCATAGCGAGAAAGTGGAAAAAGAAAGAGAAGAGATATATACCTAGTCCGGAGTTAGGAGTGCAACGAAAAGCCAATAAGAGTGCTTCGAGACAATAGAAGGAAAATGTACAGCAGTGTAGGTGAAAAAAGTAAAAAGTGAAATATAAAAATAAAGGAGCCTATTTATAGGGCTTCGGGAAAACCAACCGTCATGACGTATGCGTGACGTAGGCCTGACAAAGCCCAGAGAAAAGACTGTTGAAAACCAGAGACGTCAGAGCCCATTTGTGGCCAGGGACGGTCCACGCAAAAAAAAGAGGGAGAGAGAAGGAATAAACAGTCGACTTAACGACGCATTCGCACTAGACTAGAGGGACATGATGAGGTATAGTCTCCTCCGGAGCCACCAAAGGAGGAACATGGCTAATCACCTTTGCTAAACTAGCACGGCCTAAGACAGATAGGTACCCCAGAAGCTGATGTGTCGAAGGACATGTCAGGTGCGGAGTCACTAGTGTCGTGCCGGTGAAGCAAAACCTAAGGACAATGTGACGAGCAATGTACTAGTTTGGACCACTGTCCTTAAGCTGGCACATAAATGACAATCAAGCCAGCGAGCAAAGAGGAAGTACTAACCCAGCGGCTGCCCCGCTGACTCTAAACGACAACCACCTTTCTCGTGTCGTCAGGTAAGACCCAAGTAGTATAAAGATGGGAGATCCGTTCCCTCAAAAGGATCAACACACACACTCCGAACAATACTTCTTTCCTTATATTCTCTTCGCAATTATCTCATACCATCCATACTTACTCGCACGCCGGATATGGTCCCGGACTAAAAACCCGAGGCGAGCTAACGGTGTTTTTTCTTAATTTCAGCTAGGGTACGAAGGAGCAACATCCGGAGGAGCCAAGCTGAACCCGATAATCACGAAAATTGAGGCCTATTTGTTGAGCCCAATAGGCCCACGTAAATTTGCTTCAACAGCCTTCAAGTCAAAACAAACATGATTTTACAATCTCCATATTACTCATGTCGTTGTTCGGATCACCAAGTCCAAACATGACTTAAAATTGATAAGAATGTGTCGTTTGAGCTCATAGAAGAAGACCAAGGATGTTCTTCGGGTGATCTCTCAAAACGCACCAATTCGTGATCATGGTCCATAAATGAGCTGCAATAAGACATTCAATGAAAAGATGGTGGCTTCTTTCTAAGGTGTCGTCGCATATTGGACATCTTCTCGAGTGGAGTCCACCCGATGAATGTCTACATTGCAACGAGTTGAAAGGCGATCTAAAAACCATCTGCAAAAATGCATATTTACTTTAATTGGAGCAATTTTGTTTCAACTAAGCGTGTTTGTATGCCATAAGAGTAAAGAGCCTTAAAGAATTTTTTTTTCATTAAGAACACAGAAAAGAGTTTTGAGATGCATCTAACTTTTAGTTAACTACACAGTAAATATTAGAAAAAACTTTAATTAGATCAATACGCTCCCGTTTATACGGGAAAATGGACATAAAATATCGAGTTGACATGTATATCTTTTCGAAGCAAGGTGAACCATGAATGAAAAGCATCCTATCAAATGTGTACGAGTGCAGACACTAAAGTTATGCGAGCATAGCAGGGTACAATCTATCTAATGGCAACATACTTTTTAAAATGTCCACATATGAGACATAAACCGAAACAGTTACAACAATATATTACAGACTTTGTCATTTTTGTGTTGATTTATCATAAACTTATTTTTTAACCTGCAAAATTTAATAACTAGACACATACATGTACATGCCATGTAGTCGGCATGTCATCTCCAGTCATCTTGCTCGATATTCACCATCCTTTCATAACCAGAGATGTGACACGTCAAAAAAGAACAAAGATTTTTAAAAAAAGTTGTGACACGTAAAAAAAGAACAAGTTTGAGATGATATTGACACAAAAATATGATGTTTGTATAATAATTGGACTTTGAAAAAATACGTTAATATTAGATGGATTTAACCCGGTATAGTATGACGTCGCATCAAATTAACATGATTAAGATACATGAAGAGATTGATTAAAGAAAAGTCAAAAATCTCTAAACAGCATTCGTTAATCGTCAAGCTCAGAGAATGATTAAAACGAGAAAGAAATACGCGCAGAGTTTTTCTGTTTTTTTTTGTTGTTGTTAAAACAAGACGTGATCAAGTTATTAACAAATAGTCAAGTGACAATCTCAAATAAACACTTGAATCTGTCCTATTAACCAATAAGTTGAAACTCACCAACACATATTTAAGATAGCAAAGATGATGATTTTAAAAAGTAATTTATTGCTATTTTAATATTTCTCTTATTGCAAAGACTAATGATAGAGAGGGTTAATTTATATGACTAAATTTTTATGTCTAAACAATTCATCAAGTGACATGTGAAATGCATATTTTATCTTTTATAATCTTCACCATTAATCTTGTCATGCGTCGTGATCTAGGAAGTAAGCATATCTTTATGCATGAATTTTAAGCATGCAAATCATTTTCCTATTGCAAAATACCAATTACCAAATATCATAAAAACTATACTATTTTATGTTTCTATTTGTATATCTATATAATAATATCTAGGTGCTATAGAAAAAGTTCCACTTGTGTTTCTATATCTATTTCTCATGAACCAAACCTACAAATTTTTCGTGAAAGAACAATAAAATGCTAAAGAAAAAAATTGATCTTTGACTTACGAGGCCCATCTAGATCTTCCTAAAGTTTAGATAATCATTTAATAATCCTAAAGATCGGCACATAAGCTTTATTATAATTATTAAAAAAGTTAAATATGATAAAATCGGCTCCGTTAGGGGTGTTCTTAGATCGGGTAATACCTCAGGAACCGAAAACAAACTAACCAGATATATCAAAATATATAAATTATATTTTGGATTTAATTTTTATTTGCAAAACCAAAAAAAAAAAAAAAAAAAAAAAAAAACAAGCACAACCCAAACCTAATCTCCTGGAGCCCTCAAACACTCTATCAATAAAAAACGGTATTAACCTATGGTTAAGACACACAAAAAATAGCACCGACACAGACGAAATTCCACATCACTCACAAACTAAAGTACCGAAAAGCGTCATTGAAAACTCTTTTCCTGAGGTAATTGTATAGATGTTACATTTTTGAAAGCTTGAAAAAAAAATTGGTGTTAAAAATCTATATGATTGAATTAGAAAATAATTAAAATTATGTAATTTGGTTATTCCGGTTCGGTTATTAGGGTTGTTCGGTTTATTCGGTTCGGTTTTCGATTTTACCTAAAAAACATTTAACGAAACTAATCGATCCGAATCAACCGAACAAACCAACGACTGAACTGACGAACACCCCTCAGTGAACAAAAATTTATTTGAAGAGTATAAGGTGCATTCTTCTGATCTATAAAAAGTATAAACTTTATATAATAGTTTTGTATACTTTTCCCTATTGCAGACATATTTAACATTTATTCTCTATATAGATGTATAATTTATATTGTTCTTTTAAACTGTGAGAACCAGAATAAATCGAGCTAACTTATAAAGAATAGAAGTAAAAGAACAACAACAAAATTCACAAAAAATTACAAATAAACAGAAATGTTTTATTGAGGTGGAGAAAGATCGTCGTTTGGTTTCGTTTTGCCCCTGAGCATGTCGGTAAGACCACCTCTCATGATTCTTCTAAATCTTGTGTCTTCTGGTGAAGGTGTAGTAAGGTTAACCTTGGGACCCTCAGCTGCATTTGGTGGTGGTGGTGGTGGTATTTCCACTGAATCCCTCTTTCCGAGCAGCCCACCTTCACCAAAGAAACTAGACACAGATGTTGGCAGCCCAAACTGAGTCCCCATCACTTTGCTGAAACTGTCGAATGTCCCACCTGATCTTTCCTTTACTATGATTTCTAGAGCTTCCTTGTGAGCTGGATCGAGGGCGTCTATGTCTTTTAAGATGTTTTGTATAGTTGGCAACAGCAGATCCCGGACACTGGCAGCTGATAGATCTGCAAGAAAGTCAAGAAATACCTGCAATTATAAGAATGGGGCCTACAGATTAGAAAGAAGCAACTGTTTCCAATTGTTGAAAGTAGCAAACCTGTAGCATCTAAAGCACGGATTGCTTCACAAAATGCATTGGATCTATCACGACGATGCATCATGTTGCTTGAAGGTTATTGAGATGCTGAGATATGAAATATATTTGATAACAAATGTACATTATGTCAAAGAAACATTTGTTATGATAATTTCAAAGGCTAATACTGAATATCTTGCCAACAGATATCAATTGAAAAACCATAATATGGATCCATATAATTATAGATGATTAAAGGATATAATCTCTTAGACCATTCGTTGTGTGTGGCACAGCCACAACTAAGGCACGAATAACTGCAATGACAGCTTCATGAGATCCATCTTCAAGAAAAGCATCCATTTGGACACGTATTTTGTCAACAATCTAACGGGGAAAAAAATCCGATCAGCCATATGCACAAAGAGAAATAAAAAGACCATCAAAATTCATGTAAATTAAATCATCATTTACCACATCCGTTTTGAAGTTTTGAGCCACAGTTCCAAAGGCATCAATACTGGCATACAACACATGTATGTCCGGTTCAGAGCCCAAAGTTACAAGCGCAGGTAAAACATGTGCTGAAACAACTTTTGCATCAACATATGGTACCTGTTTATATAAAAGAGATAAAAGGCTCAAAAAAGCCATGATGAAAAGACAAACAAAACGTAAGCACGAAAGCAGTCTTACAATTGCTTTCAAAAGATTGGCTGCATTGATTTTTAGATCCATGTTGGAGCTCACAACCATTTCCCATAAGATATTGAAAACCAGATTATGGTGTTCTTCAAACATACTGCACAACAATGGCACAATGTGATCTGCAATCCCAGCCAAATAATAAACCTTATGCCAAAATCAATCAAAGAAATACCAACCAGAGGAAACGGACAGAGTTGTAAACATCGGCACAATGCATTGCTGGCTGGCCCTCTTGTTCAATACTTTGAACCAAAAGATTCCTCAAGTATTCTGTTAACACTTCATGCTTGCTAGGGGATCCAAAGACACCTGCCAACAAAACCGGTAGGACACACAACGTAGCTATTCTCTCATCTACAGCTTTTTTTGGTCTTAGAGCTGAAAAGTGGGAGAATTATTATTTATAGATTAATAAAGGATACATGTAAACTATCACAGATAGGAATCAAACCAGTGAAACTTTCTACCTTTAACTTTTGACTGGGCTGCTGATGGGAAGCATGACAAATCAGCGACATCACCAACCGCCACCAGAAACACGGGCACCATAATACGTGTCAGATATTCATCCCCAAAACGTTTAGAAACTCCCAACAAAAACTGAGATTTTGAGAAATAATTAAATTTAGGATATTGCAAAGTAGTTGTGGACGTAAATAGAAATAGCAAAAGTGTGAAAGTTAGTTACACTTGCGATCCGGTTTCTCAAACTATCTTCCTTTTGAGGTAATAGAGACACGATCTGAATCAAACCCGGAAAACAATCATCATGAAGCCATTCAAAAGTAGGCCAATCCGCATTACCCCTATCACAAAAATGTAAACTAGCATTTAACAACAATGTCTTCACAGTTATCTATGTTTCAAACAAAGTGGAACTCACTCTGAATATTTTTCAAGCAATGGCATTGGAAAAGAATTTCCTACAGGATCTGAAAGAGATGGATATGGACAAGTCTCAATAGTTATCTGGTGTACAGTTGGAAGTAATTCCAACAGTAACCGCAGTAACACATCAACAGTCCAACGTTCTCTTTCACCTAAAACATGGAAGTGTGACTCTACAGAATCTTCAACCCCTGAAAGAGGTGAACAACACTGAAAACATACCATGTAAGGGACTAGATTCAGAAAAATACTTTTTGCTCAAAAGATGGTGACAAGTAATTCAAATTCTTATACCTCAATGGAGCTCAAGATGTGAGAAAGTAACACTCGTAGAATGTGATCCAACTTGCTTCCCCACTTCAGCAAAGCAGGAACCAGTTCTTTGATAGTTGTTTCCACAACTACTCCAGATGGATCACAAACTAACTGGAACATCATTTCCTCCACCTGAAAACATAACAACAAAATGTATCGGAGATGGCAAATATAATATCGTTTCAGTTTCGTTTCATTTTTTTTCCTGCAAGTCACTATATTATGATCAGGGGAAAATGCTACATTCCCTAGACCATGTAGCTTACTTTGTAGTAATTCTGTCAAGTCAGAAAGCTTCTCCATGATAGCCTCGAAGCATTTTAAGTGAGGCTGACCTTGAAATATTTACCCGTATTTGGGAAGAGTGGAAGCAGCAAAGCCAGATTACGTGCAGCAGCCTCGCGAACTACCGTTGCAGAATCTTCTATTAGCTGTTGGACAATAGATAGGATGAGAGAGTCTCGGATCTCTGGACGCACAAATTCTGCAAGCTCCCCACATGATTGAGCAACAAGCAGCCTCCTCTCCTCATACATGTGATTAATCTGTGCATTGTGTAGAATATTTATTAAAAAAGAAAACTTCTGAGTTTGAGAAGACGAAAAGGAAACGAAAGTAAGTCTCACTTGCTCCCAACACTGGGGAAGCAACTCTGTTTCTGTCCGCATCTCTCCCACATTCTTAGCAAGGGTGACACATGCCTGAATTAAAAATGATAAAAAGTTGCATTCAAATTTAGCAAAAATAAAAATCAGATCATACAATCTAATGTATTCAAAAATCCTACATCCATAATAATCCGTCTTTGTTTTTCATCTGGGCGCTTGATCAAGTTAAACAGCGTGTGAGTTAAGGAATCCCTTGTGTTGCTATCCGGGTGACGCTCAATTGCACACATCATAAGGGGGAGAAGCTCCTGCAGGCAAATAATGTTTCTTGTTAAGTAAATGTATATGAAAGTTAAGGATACAAAACTTAAGCAGATAATTATAAATAACCTCTCGATGATTAATAAGCACATAAGGAACAATTTTAGGTAGCGCATCTGAAAGTATCTGTATGGTACCAGGACCCTGAAAATTAAAAGTTGCAATGTTGCATACATTAGATTGATATAATGAGCTTTATAAATTCTAAGCACTGATGTCAAAATAGACCTTCTCAGAATCACGTTCAACAGAAGGAGTGTTTGGCTCCGAAAGCAACGCGTTATTGGTTATGACTGGGACAGCTTTGTCTTTCAGGACATTCTCAGTAGCACCGGTAACATCATTATCATCTGATTTTAAAGTGCCGTCTATGTTTTGAATACTCATATCCTGAGACTCGGAGGTATCTGAACATTCAGACGGATTACCAGTTGAAATTGGTAACATATCATCTTCACATAGGATAATTACTTCATCTTTCTTATCAGTTACTTCTTCCACACTATTTACAGATCCTACAGGTTGAGCATCAGCGGATTTTGCAGCACTTAGTCTCTCAATTTCCTTTTGTAGCAATTGTATTTCTTCCTTGTAGCTTTCTAAGGATGGTGTTTGCTTATCTACGTTCCCAGATGTTGTATCTTCTGTTGGTTGAGCGCCTTCCAGGTGCTTCTTAAGTGAATTTATTTCAGCTTTGCAGATAGTTAATTCTTTTATCCGTTGTTCTAGTGACTGTTTTAGATCTTGAATCTACGAAATTACACGAGTAAAGAGTTGATACATGATCGAATGCAAGTAAAAGTATTGTTGACATATTATTGAAGTACCATGTTCTCTTTGTCCTTCATATCCCTATTTAAACTCTCCAATGACTTCTTTAACGTCGCTGACTGGGCATCTGCCATATCTCTGCTTCTCAACAATGACTGCTTTTCAAGTTTGAGCTTATCGTTCTCTTTTAGCAATGAGTCATTTTTCTTAAGCATGGAAAACTTCTCCTGAAAATTTTATCACCTTTTTTTATTCTAAACAAACTTTCTTAATTCACATGTTATAAAAAGTAATGGTATTACTCAGCAAGCTTCTTCGAGAATTACCTCAGCTGCTTCTGTAGTAGAAGAAAGGTACTGATAATAGTAATGGCGTAAGGCATCTGGCACAGATGCAGATGAGTTTTGCCAATCATCTAGATCCTGGTCGCTAACCTGCAGTTACTATAGATTTTCAACTGTTTGAAAAATCTTTATAGATACATGATTGTTGCATGTTTTAGGTGAAAGCATACACGCACAGTGAGCTAATATGACAGTAAAGAATGTCCAGTGACGGAGCCACACTGGAGGTAGAATGGGCCATGGCCCACCCACAATGGTATCTTAGTAATAGACCATATATATGTAGTAGTATAGTTTAACCTAGTACAATAAATCTGGCCCATCCAGAATATAACAAACTAGAGTGTTAGGAATGATTTTTACCTAGAACATATGATAAAATCTCATCTTTGACTTTCTTTTAACAAAAACTACGGTAGATTTGCAATAAAGTTAGTACTAAAAAGGTAAAAACTTGCTTAATTGTTATACTTTTAGTCATCTATTTATTAGTTCAGAAAGTGTGCATGAAGCTAAAGTTAGAAAATCGCCTTTACAATGTAATTATATCAAACGAATACATTGGTTTAAGTTTCTTACAATGTAGAAGATTAATTCATTTCCCGACATTTTTAGCACATGTTTTGGCCCACCCAAACTGTTGCTTGCTTTTATAACTCCTTCGATTTACAAGTGGAACATGTCTTAAATCGACTTATTTGGCAAAATGGATAATGTCATCGGTTTAAACTAAAGGTCACAGGTTTCAAGTATGTGTGTGCGTGCGTGTGCTCGTACATAGAAAAAAAATCGATGTACCATATATTCATATTATGTGTCCCTTAAATGTTGAGACTACTGCCATAAATTGTGTATAAACTACTAAATGGTTTAATATATACTTTAAAGCTCATTATTTTGAGCATCTCTCATACTGCACAATTACACCGGTGGGAGGTCCCCTAGAAGCAGTGAGTCTCTCTACTGCCGGTTTTCCCTAGTGGTAGGGGTAGGATCTGTCTATATTTCACCTCCCCCTTACCCCGCCCAGACGGGATTGGGTTTGTTGTTGTTGTAATTTAGATTGCAACCTGCTTATGAGAAAGGAAAAATTACAGCTTACATATTCTTCATTGAAACTCAAAGTTTGGTCTAAGTATAATAAATATGTCTCAATAAGAATGTAGTCGAGCAACGTTTGAAAAGGCAGAAGACTACATTTTAGACCAAAGGTTGTGGCTTCCAATCTTGTAACCTAAGAAGTAAGAACACACAAAACTAGTTCTTTAACATCTTTCAAGAACAAGAAATGGGAAGTGATTATAACCACATTGAACACATCAATAACTGAATAAGAGGCACCTGCAGCCATTTCTGACAGCAAACTTTCACTGCTTATTCTTAAACGTTATGTTTATATTTTTATATTGGTACATAAAAATCTAATTAGTGCCACTGAATAGAAATACCCCAACACTCTACTTTTGTCATGTAATCCATACATCACAATAGATAGATATCATATTCATGAAACACAATTCACTTTCAAGATGCCTTGGTGATGAAATGGTAGACAAGGGACTCGCGAGACTCAAAATCTTGTGCTCAAGAGCGTGAAGGTTCGAGTCCTCTTCAAGGCATAATATGGAGAATGCTCATTGAATGAGCAATTCAAGAAGAGAAGTAGAAAGAAAATTACACATCCTCTTTACTAAAAGTTTAGAACTCATTCCATTCCTACAGGCTTAGCTAGCCTGATAATGGAATGAAATGATCCATTCCATTACCTCATCTATTCCGCACCTTTGTCATTACATTCCACTGTAGTCACATGGAACCTGGATCGCTTTGGTACGGGAACGCGGGTCACTAAATTCTTAGGCTCATTTCGGATCGCTCTGGTTCGATGTACCATATTCTTTAAGACGATGTACTAATTTATAATAACATTAGATTTCGAAATATCCATGGTATGTAACACTAAATAACTATAGACTAAAAAAAGAAAGCAATCAACAACATAACTCCGTACATACGGTTTTCCAATATTATCAAATTCCATTCTTTGAACAAGCTTGATACACTTGCATGTCTTTGAAGTTCACCCAAAAATAAAGCGAACACAAATCGCTGATTTTGCACCTCAAATCGTCGTACCCGATTTATTAAGTCGATGGACCCAACCGTTGTACCCAATTTATTGGGTACGCCGAACCACAATATTTTAGAACGGTAAAATCAGCGATCCAGTTCGTAATCCCAAGCGATCCAGAACGTGAATGTACCACCTTCTGGTACGTGCGATCCGGAATTAAAAACGTGGGCAAGCTAGTAATTCCTATTAGCTCTATAGTTACGCAGCAAATCCATTTATTGTTCAGTATCTCATCCTCCGGGAAAATTTCAGTCAGAACTCTTCTTAGTATTGTGCTTGATGATTGTTCATGGCTGCTCCTTTCTCAAAGATTGGGTCTTTTACTTTCCCTTTCATGCCTCTATCACTTTCAATGAGCTCGTTACACATCAATGATGTTTCCCATCTGCTGTAATTTTCAGCACCAATGAGTTTATTGAAAGTGACAGTGGCATGGAGAGAAAAGTAAAAGCCACTAAACTATGAGAAAAAAGTCATGAACGATACCAGAAAAACTTACTACTAAGAAAAATTCTCACCACTATTTTCCCCGCAAATAAGAAACTGAACAGTCTAGGCTCCCAATGGCCAAAGCATGCATAAAAAATAGTTTAAGTCGCATGGCTACAACGGCCATTAATGTAGAGCGACCAATAAGATGAACCAGCGAGCATAAGATATCATAGCTACAAGAAATAATGTGTCAGGAATCCCACCATAGAGTTCTGTAGTAATCCCACCATAGAGTTGTGTGTATCCTTTAGTCCCCAAAAAAAGCCTTTGATTGGTTCACTTAACCATGAGGTTCAACCTTGAATGTATAAATCGATCATTACAGAGTAGACCGGAAGCTGTTTTCCACACTGCCTAAGCCTCCAAGAATACCTCACTAACATTGGATGTAAATAGGAAATGACAAAGGCTTGATAAGGTGAGAAGAAACTAGATGAATGGAAAACCTGGCAATCTAGACCCAAACGGGTCTAGATAGGTTTATATAGAAAAGTGGTAACTTGTACGTTGATGTTTGTCTAGCAAACCCGTTGGACCCAACATACTTCTTCAACAATTTTAGAAGTGACCCAAGTAGACCCATGAGGTGGTAAGAGTTGTGTTTATGCTAAGCCCGTTAGGTAAAGAAGATGACTCATATAAACCCATCTAGACCCGTTTGGGTGTAGATTGTCAAGACTAATGAATGGTAAAAAAGTAAATATACATGGGATACAGGTTGCGCAAGGTCTCGTCCCATAATGAATAGCAATGAGATACAAAATGAACGCAACGAGTGGTCAAGTGCAAAGGCAAATTGACAATGTCTTTAGCAATGTGTGAACTTATTTAGCAAAGGAAACTAATATAAGAGTTGAGATTGATAGAAGTGTCAGAAAATAGAGTTAAAATGTCATGATGAACTTGCTTCCCATATTTGCATAGAAATTCAAGTAGTCAGTACTCACTATATCCATAAAAGACATGTCTAGGGGTATCTCCACTTGCAAAGTCAAATCAAAACGAAGACCATATTCTGGTGTTCTTCAAACATGTTTCACAGCAATGACATACGGTGACAATGTAATCCAACCCCAAAAATTAAGATGAAAATGTCAACTGAAAATCTGAAATATACCAATCGAAGAAAACACTACGTAATAAAAGTTACACCTCTTTCTCATCACTTTTGGACCAAGAGTTGCAGGTGATGGGACAGGAATCATTGAGCATGGTAAATTTTACAAGTGTGGCATGAATACTTTACTAGTGAAACTTTCTATCTTTGCTACATTTAATCAACAACCAATCAAAAGTCAAATATAGAGAACTTAATTAATTCGGATGTTACTTATCCTAGTTTGCAAATTAGTTATGCTCAATGATTCTTTTTCGGTCTTTTAGCCTTAATACCAAAACTTGTTGTAGATGGCAGACTCGTCGTATTACCATGCCTGTTTGCAAGTGTCCTATCCCCTAACAAACTTGTGGTATTAACAGAATACTTGACAAGTTGATCTATAGGCTCCAACTTGTTGAGAGTGTAAAATGTCAACCACATAATTTAGTGTATCGGCATAATTAGAAAACTATTCAGTATATCAAATTATTATGGAACCATTTTAAGTGTCAATAGAGTTATTACTAGTTAATTTTCTATTTATTAGTTTCCCAATACACATTATGACCAACAAAATATGTACTATGACTATCAAACATGGTTAATATTTAATGAAGTTGTATATATCCCAGGCAACATGGGTGATATTCTTAACATTGTTCTAAAAATGGTGGTATTCAATTATATTGTATATGCTTGTTCAAAAATAAATCAAATTGTATATGAGTTTATACGCAAAACTAAACTTGTTCTTTGACATAATTACCTGACCTTGTGACCTAAATAATATATTCAGGAGTACGGCCACTGGACTACACACTATGGCAACCAAAATTTCCTAGGGGCGAAAAAAATTCAAGATGATCGACACATTCTTGTTTAATATTTGAATCTATTAACAAGTAACATAAGGACACTGAGACAGATACATGCAAAGTATATTCCTTTGTTTGAGCGAAACAGCACATACCTCCTCATAGAAGGTCATGGCAGTCAAACGGTATCCTGCTAAGAGCAAATATTCCTTTACAGCGCAATTTAGGTCTAGACGCTCTTTTGCCTTTAAAGAGCCCAAATCGGAGACTGTTGTCTCCCTACTTTTTTGAACATCTGATCCATTTTCTGCTTTGGCATCTGCAGAGATCACAATTTGCATATCTTAAAACAAGTAATTTCAGACCGAGAAAAAATAGTGATATTGCATTAAAGCAGACAGAAGTAGAATTGACTACAAGTGCTTTGCTACGAAGTTTACACTCCCAAAGAACATAGTTGCACACTGAATGAAATGGGAAATGTGAGGAAATGACATGATGGTTGGTCACCCATAATTGAACGTTACAGAACATGATTCTTGTACTTTTATCAACTAGCGAAATGACTTATAGTTGTAGAAGATCAGATCATGGCTAAACAGCATTTGTATTTACGTACATAAAGGTATTTTGCACATACGAAATAGATGCAGAGCAAACAAATTACTTTTAAAACAAAAGATGAATACTACTTACCACTTGATTCATCCAGTCTCGCCTCAGATTTCTTTTGCAACTCCGTCTTAAATTTCAGAATATCTTCTTGAGCCAAACGGTTTTCATAGTCCCTGATTGCTAGTTTCTCCTCTAGTGCTTCTTTTTCCTCTAAAAGGCTCTGTGGATCGGCAACTAGTTCATGTAAACAAAGTATATAAGCCTTCCGTACACATACATTCGCAACTAAGAGCTATATGGTTATCTAAAACAATAAGGATTATAATGACATCAACTACCAATTATTAACAATACTATCAAATTCTTGGATTTAGAAGATACACAAAATGAGCTGCCAAAAGCATTGGTATACCAACTCAGTAACTCAAAATCAATTGTCCTAAAATTCTAGATTTGCCCATTTAATTATCTTTACCACATTAAAAGTGAACCGATTTCTTTTAGTGCTGAAGCAGAATAATGTACTGAAAACAGAAGAATATAGATACTAAGAATGCAACTTAAGGTCACTAAAGCGATGCTGGTCTGGTTTGTGCCACGGGCAGAGGGAGAGAGATAAGCTGCTTGGAGATGGTAGCATAATTATGTAAGTTTCTTTTCAAACAAAACTTTGCCATTTTTTGGCCATGGTACCATAGCATGAAGTTTTCTGTGTACAAATGTGAATTGCATAACAATCTACCGTAGGATAGGATAGAAATTCTACACAACTGGTCCGAAATCAACGCATAACATATATTTTAGAATGTTCTTGCTTCATAATCGACAGACTTCTGTTAAATAAGAGATCACATGTAAAACAACCCATTCTTAATAATCTTTTGTTAAAAAATTCGAATAGGCGCCTTTAACAAAAATCCAAAACCTAAACACTCCTTGCCAAACAAACATCATATTCTAAACGCTAAAAACTATATGATAAAGCCGCCAAACACATCCCTAGCATAACTTATCACTCCTTCAAATCTACTCATTTATAGAGGCAAGTCCTACAAACTTCAGAATCACATCCAAACCACAAACAGCCACTAACAAAAAACGTATAACAAATCTAATGTCACATTATAACAACAAATTCTATATCATAACTTCATAAACGAAGTCAACATATACATAACCATTAGCAGTTCGTTTTATGAAAGTGTTTAGTCGCATCTCTAATTATAAAGTGTAAAATGACCTAAAACCTAAACATTTCTCTTATCATCATTTCAAATAAAAGTGTTGAAACAAAATTCAAAAGCTAAACTTCCGTTGCGAAACAAGCACTATATTTTCAACTTATCCAACGCTCGATCAATCATGTTCTCATTCTCTAATTTTTAGATCATAAAAACAAATTATGGCAAATATTAATTCAACTATAACATAATTACACCAAACTTAACAGAATTAACAATAACAACCTCTGAGAGTATTGAAGCGTGAGATCTGATCAGGAGGAAACTGAACAGGATCAGCAAAAAACTCTTTTAAACGAATGGCTTGATCATGGCGTCCATCGTCAAGTAGCTCATGAAGCAGTTCGAATGCTGATAATATATAATTCTCCTCTAATAAAAAGTTTACTACGCAATTGCATAGCGATGATTTCTCTACGTCCATATTATTTTTTGTTCATTAATTATTTGTGCATTGTCATTTGATTAATTGAAGGTTTTGATGAATTAAGATCTGTTGTTCTTGACTTGTTAATTGTGAAATGAGTGGGTTAATGGGTCGGTTTGGGTGGAAAATGGATTTCAACGGCTTTAGTTAGGTGTGTTTGGCTTAGCTTGTTGAAACCCATGTTTTAAAACCCAGGTTGACCCGTGAATCGATCGGGTGATCGGAAGCCCATTTTAGCCGGAAAACTCGGTTGAACCGCCGGTTAAACCAGTTGAACCGTGACCCGGTGGCTCGGCCGGATCAATTTAGAAACCGGTTTTTAAAACATTGGTTGAAACTATATTTGAAAGATACTTATTTTTAAAGGAAAGAGTAAGGGGTGTTTGTTATCGTCTATATGTGGGCCTATGAGTTCATTTGATTCCGGTTTATACTTTATAAATCTTATTTTTCAGTTTATTTTTGGATTTGTGAGCTTATATAAGTTTATTATGATATGATAAACTTATAAGAGCCTATAAATTTCAAAATAAGCCAGAAATTTGAGGCTTATGAAATATAAGCCGAAATCAAATAAACTCATAAGCTCACATATAAGCAGAAACAAACACCCCTTAAAAGGGGTAAATAGGTCAGTACATTTTTTTCAGGTTTTTGGGGAAGTGTCAGCTTTTCTTTACTAAGATGTACGTGACATTAATAGGTTAATTTTCAGACTGTTTATCTTTCCTAACCACCCTCAATATACACACCTAACGAGGTTTGAAACTTTAGCCACTCTCAATTTGACACAAATAGATTCCTATCATTTTTTATTCCTCGGATGATGAAGATAAAGTTAATAGTAGCGATCTATAGTTTTTTAAAGAGTTCGTTATAGTTTTGCATGTTTCCACTTCTACAATCCCAAAAACCCCGACTAATATAATATGATAGATAGAGATTGTTACGGTGCTCGTGATCTTCTAGCGGCCGTTTACTTCTCTTAAAACTCAATGTATGATGATAAATTATTCTCTAAGCGGTCTCAAATGAGCCGAGCATTGTTCACACTCATTGTTCGAGAAAATACTCATAATGCAACGTATTTTCAACACAGTAGTGATTGTACGGGAAAAATTCGCATTTCCCATTGATGAAGTGTACCTCTGCAATTCGTCAATTGTCATACGACAACGTTCCCGATGCTCTAGACGAATATCTGCAAATGTGTGCGAAAACTTCCCGTGATGCTCTCGAAGCCTCTTGTGAGACTATTATGAACTTATTTGAATAAGAGTTTTTTTTCGAAAGCGTACATATACTAATGTCGAAAAAACTCTATACTTTTCACAAAAAAGTGGGCTATACTAATAAAATCCCGCACGGCCAAAGGATCTTAAGAAAATTACGGATATAAAGCACATATGCATCATATTACATAATCTTTATATATAATAAAAGAAAAACTTTTTGAATTGCACCCTCCCCAATTCTGACGTCATAAACTGACGTCATATATACAGTTGGCAATTTTTCCATCCTCTCTCCAATATTGCTATCTCATCTCCTCCGTGATTTGCTATCATCTAATTTCAAAATTCAGATCACTAGGATTCAATTTGTTTGTATTATATGACGTCAGTTAAAACTCACCCTGATGATACGGAAAATCACGGGTATAGATTACGGGTTAAGATCATTTGACCTTTACCGAATTATTATATGACACGAGTCTGTAATCATTTCTAGGAGGTAGACTAGGGGCGATATATGTGTGATCTTTAATAGTATTACGTCGAAGGGTGCGAAAGATTATTAATAACTTATCGGGTGGGGATTCCCCGCATGTAACTTCATATTATATATGTAGTCTTACGCCACACTTTTGAGTTGGGGTTGGATGACTTTGTTGAGAAAGGTTTTGGCTCATTTAGGATGCTTTTTCCTACAATCGTATTGTAATGTTATATAGAGTCATTACTTTTCTATTACTTGAATATTATGTCGAAGACAGTATGTGAAGAAGCTATGGAGTGGAGTGTGTCTCCTTTGTAAAATAATCACCATATTTATAGTGTGCAAGTAGGTGGATGGCAAGCTAGTTGCAAACAAGTTGCAAGCAAGATGCATGAAAGAATATTTCCTAATCGAATAATATCTCTGATATTCGCTTTCCATATAATAAGCACATGCTTTTGTCCTTCTAGAAGAAATAGTTTCTTTGTGTAAACATTGTACTTTTATTTTAGATGTATTCATATATAGCTCATCAAGCCCCCAAGACCATCAATCATTTCATTTAAGGAATATGCATAGTATTTGTTTATTTGTACATCTCTTTTTTGACTTTCATAATGACCCAACAAGCTTTAGCTTTTAGCATGACAAATTTCTTGTGTAGTATTCCTGATACAATATGCGTTCTATTGTACCATATTGTGTGTGGTCCTCACAACATTTTTTTGCTTCTTTTGTTTTGTTTTTTTGTTTTTCTTCTTCTTTTAAATATGCTAGACACCTGAATAATACATCCTTTTATTTCTATTGGTAGTTATCTACTCCTTTCTCGTTATTAGCCCTATTCAATAGCTTTCACACGTGTACTCTTCCTCTATTTCACCATGCTACGTGTCAATTGCTGATAACCCTATATATACAGTCATGATGCAGTTACTTTCCAGTACCATCCCTACTTTCCAATACCATCCATTTCTTATAGCTTCAAGCATGGATCAAGGTGATGAGGTTAGTAACCTTTGGGTTACAATCACGAGTGAAAATGTTGCCATTACTTTTGATGGTAAGCCTTTTTACAAGCCATAAACATTTTTAGTCTTCATGCACTTGTTTTATGTTTGGTTCTATTTTTTAGCATCTTACGTGTAATATTGTTGTGACCATGTGCAACCGATTATGTTGTTAGGAGTACTATCGAGCGTTCGGTTACCATAGCGGCTGCAAAGAGAGTTCAGTCCGTGCAAGATATCGATGGCTACCTATCCGGACCAATGCCTTATAATGGTGGTGTCAAGATTGAGGAGGTCTATGATGATGCAAGTGTTCAGTGACAGTCTTGGTTGCCACAAATCACGCCAAGCGTGGCCGAGCCATATGAAGGTATGGGGCTACCGTTGTACCCCGGTGCTAACTCTATGGCCAGTTGGTACCCTTTGATTCTGGGTATAACTATGGACCCGTAGGAGATACGAGCCATTCTTCTGGTTTCGAGGAGCGTCACCACTCTTTACTTGTAGTGAATGAGGAGCTTAGTATTCTTATGGGAGGCTTAAGGAGGAAGAGAGGTGCGAGCGAACGTTGTTGGAACGAACTGAACGTTATGCTGGATGCTCGTGATGGGGATAAATTTTTGCAACGTCAAGAGATTGACCGTCTCGCTGGTGAAAACAGAGACTTGCGGGCTCATATCGGTTCGTTGGAGTTTGAGATCACTCGTCTTCGTAGGGAGCTTGAGGGTGTTATTACTGATATGCTCGACGGACAATGGATGTTGTCAGTTGTGTTTACATGTAGCCAATTTTCTTTGTATAGTACGGCTACTAACTCGAATATGTATCTTTTTGCTTTCGTCGTTGAAATAACTAGTCGAGCTTGTATAAGGTGTGTCTTTAGATGACACGTATAAGGCCGTCGACTATATGCAGTTTTAGTTTTAAGTATGAAGTTATGAAGGTATGATATTAAGTTATATTTCATGTTCCTTGCCCATAGCAAAGCAATTGTTTATTACTTTTACTTCTTTAGAGAAAATCGTTTCTATGGCTCTACTGGTGTATGTAATGCTCAAAAGAGGTTGCTAGATTCCTCCCACAAGCTGAAATAAGTCATATAATTACTTGACTTGAGAATTTAACAGCTCCATGCTCAATATTTTGAGAAGCGTAGTTAAATGATCATATGATTGAATGCTTTAAACTCTCATTATGACAGTTGCTTATTGCATAAATAATTTGTTTTTGTTTTTTTTGTAGTTATACGTTAGAGGGTAAATTGGTATAGGTTGGCTGGGTAATTGTTTCTTTCATCTATATCATAGATGTAGCGTATTTGGGTAATTGTTTTATAGATAGAGAATACTCCTTCATGATTATGATTTTAGTTTTTGCACCACGACCCATGAATTCTTGTGATGAATGTTTGATGAGGAGTATGTCACCATAAATCTTATGGTCATCGTTCTGCTTTGTGAAGATGTTTCCTTTCTTTTTTTATTATTATTAACATATAGGTCTCTTCGACATATGTTATGACCACGTTTTTTGTGTTGATAGCTATCGTATCCAGGGTTTGTTTGTTTCGAGTGTAGTCAGAGAAAAGAAAAAGAAATACAGGTTGATTATAAGGTACTTCCTATAATAGTCGAAAACGGTATGCATCACGTTCTTTTTTTACCATAATACTTTTTTTATCTACAATAAGTTTACAAAAACAATTAACTCAACGTTTCTTTATACCTTAGCAAACAAGTCACAATATTTGAAGCAATAATTTATTTAAACACATATGACAAGTGTGCCAATTACTAGTGCTTTATTTGTCTTCTTAAAATCGGAACTTTTCGTAGGTTGCTGATATGCACTCTTAGAATAGGGCGACCAATCATGCGAGGCTAATGTACGTTCCTGCGCATTTGGTGCCTGTTACTTGGTATGGCCCTTCCCAGTTTTGGTCTAACTTTCTTTGCCCCTCTTGTCTACTTGCCTCGTTTTTTTCTTAGAACGAAATCACCAATTTTAAATTGGTAGTGCTTCACTTTGCTGTTGTAGTATCTTTTTGTCTGTGTTTTGTACCCTGCATTCCGCAATAGGCCTCTCATCGTTTTCTTCGACAAGTCAATTGAGCGAAGGTCGCGTCATTAGTGGTGGGTCAAAGTTGGCTGATGGAAATACACTACTGAGCCATAACCTAAGCTGAAAGCGTGCCTCCATTTTCCCTACACTCTAGTCCGTGTTTGATATTCCCAAAGATCATTTGCAATTCTTTGAACCATCCGCCCTTTACTTTTTTAACCTTCCTTTAAGCCTTTATACCGTTCGATTATGACCTCTCTGTCCCGTAGGCCTATGGTGAGCGACGAAGTGAAAATTTTGTTTGATTTTAATAGTTCCTCACACCATTCTTGAAAAGGGTTGTTAAAACTATTTCTCATTCACTAACATCATTCTAGGATCACAAAACGACACACACGTTTCGTCCAAACAATTGTAATAACCTTTGGCACCCACTTTGTAAAATAATCGATGGTGACAAACAAGAATTTGACTCGTCTCGGAGCTTCTGGGAATGGTCCCACTATGTCGATTCCCCATTGGTAGAAGGGCCAAAGGCTCGATATGCTTATTAGTTCACATTGTGGTTGTCGTATCGTTGGTGCATGGTGCTGGCACTTTTCACATGTTTCTACAATTTTTGTAACATTGTAGGCCAATAGTATCCAAGCCTTTCGATCTTTTGAGCAATGCTCCTTGCTCCCGCATGTGCACCACATGATCCGAAGTGGGACTCATGTAAGACATAGTTTGCTTGTTTAGGTCCAACACATCTTAGCCACGGGGTTAGATATGCTTTCCTGTAAAGCACATCATGCTTGAGAGAATATTGTGGTGCTTTAATCCTTTTTTTCCTTGCTTTTGTTGGGTCGTTTGGCAAGGTTCCATTGGTTAAGTAATCTATGATCGGATCCATCCACGTAGGACTTGTCTCTTCGACGATGTTCACAACTTTGACATCTATGCTTCTGCACATGATGATTTCGACCAAAACACTTTTTGTTAAGTGAGAAAAAGATGAGGACGCCAATTTGCTTAAAGCATCAGTACGTTTATTCTTTGAGCGAGGGATTTGCATTATTATGAAGCTGCAAAAATGCTTTTATAATTCTTAGACTTTTGACAAGTATCTTTTCATTAGTTCTTCACTGGCTTCATATAACCCTTTTACTTGGTTGGTAATCAAGAGAGAGTCTAGCTCTAGTCCCGCCATAAGGGCTTCATATTCAGCCTCGTTATTGGAGGTTCTAAAGTTAAATCAGAGAGCGTAAGTTACCTCTCGGCCGTCTGGGTCAGTCAAGATTAGTCCTGCCCCGGATCCTTCTATGCTAGATGCACTGTCAGTGAATAGGGTCCATACGGGCCTGTCGCTTTTCGTTGACGTGTTGGTGTTATCTCCTTGGGAGAGTTATCGAGCGTAGGAGACTCTACTAGGAAGTCTGCAAGAATTTATCCTTTAATTGTTGAACGAGGCTTGTATATTATCTCATGTTCTCCAAGCTCAATGGCCCATTTGGCTAGACGTCTTGAGTTCTAAGGTTTCAAAAGGACTTGTCGGATTGGTTAATCGGTTACGACACATATTGTATGTGCTTGAAAATAACGGCGCAGCCGTCAAGCCGCGTGTACTAGGGCGAGAGCTACTTTCTCAAGGTTAGGGTAGTTAAACTTTAATCCTTGTAATGCTCTACTGACAAAGTATATCGGTTTTTGCACGTTTCCCTTGTTTGTTAGGAGGACCGCACTTATGGCTTCGGTAGCTGCTGCTAGGTATAGGATAAGCGTCTCTCCTGACTTTGGTACTGTTAGGGCCGGTAGGGACTGAAGGTGGGTTTTTAATTCTTGGAAGGCTTCCTCTGCTTCAGTACTCCACTAGAAATCCTTTTTGTTGAGACAACCTTTCAGCGTCTTGAAGAATGCTAATGATCTTTCTACAGACTTTGCCAAAAAGTGCCCTAGTGCTGCGAGTTTTCCATTAAGTGCCTGGACTTCACGTAAGGTTCTCATAGAGGCTATGTTTATTATGGTCTAAACTTTTTTTGGGTTTGCTTGGATTCCTTCGTTAGTTATCATGTACCCTAAAAATTGTCCGGCTTCTACCCCAAACGTGCACTTTCTTGGGTTGAGCTTCATATTGGCTTTACGTAATGTGTCAAAAGTTTTGGCAATATCCGATATTAAGTTGCTCTCATTCTTGCTTTTTATTATCATGTCATCGACATATATCTCAATGTTTCTACCTAATTTACTGGCAAACACGTTATCCATTAGCCGTTGGTAAGTGGCTCCAACATTCTTTAGTCCAAACGGCATCTTCTCATAGCATAACGTCCCTTGCTCTGTGTGAAATGACGTTTGTTCTTCATCTTCTTTGGCCATGCATATCTGATGATAACCTTTGTATGCATCTAGGAAACATTTTAGCTTGAACCCTTCCAAGGACTCTATCTTCTGGTCTATTTTTTTTTTGGTAAAGGGTTACCCCGGTAAAGTATATTAAAACCAAAAAAGTTAAGTACAAATGGAATGTGGCCGAAGCACCACATTAACCTCAAGTTAAACAGCTTGATAAACACCTAAAACTAGTGCTTATGACATGCCATAAACACTTACAACTCTAAAGATAACTAATTGCAACTAGAACAAATGACACAAAAAACAAGCTAACCAGCGGCCATCGTGAAAGATGAACTTCCACCTATTTTTGAATTTTAAATTAGTCGTTTCATCATATACATTTTTGACATCTTCTTCTTCATCTTCTTCTTCATCATTCAAGGCAGAATAAGAATTTGACGTAGCGATATTAGCGTTCTTAGAAGAACCTATAGTCTTCAACATAGATGATGATTTAGATGCATTACCCACATGAGTAGCCCCCTTCTTTGGTGCGCTTATAGACACCTTTGACTCATATCTAACATTTGGTTTAACCGAAGGACCACCATTAGTAGACTTGGATTTACCTTTCCTCTTCTTCTTTTTACCCACCGCTTGGAAACCATCATTAGTCTTCTCAACAGTAGGAGTAACAACATTAAAAGTAGCAACAATAGGAGGACTCACTACCTTTTTAGGGCAATGGTCATGAACATGACCAAATATCTTACATATATCACACATGGGCGGTCTCCATTCATACTCAACACGGATGGTTTCTACTGTGGAATCATCCCCAATAAGAGAAGGAATACCAATAGTAACAACATCTACGAGGTCAGCCTCTGAATTTATCTTAATTAAGCATCGAGCAAAACTACTCTGGCCCCAACGAATCATTACACATGAAACTTGTGTATGAATCAAGCATAACGGGTTTGCCAATGAACTTAGCAATTAAACTAATACCATCCTCTTCAAAACTTGAATAGGGACATCATGCAATTTAACCCATATCGAAATGCGAGTCAATTCTTCTTTAAGAAATATAGTATCCATCGACCATAACTTAAGGATGATCGAAGAATTATGTATCAACCAAGGACCACCCTCCAAAATAGCTTCTAAACCAGCCCGAGAATCAAATTTATAGAAAAAGAAGCCTTTGGTATTCATCATGATCCTTTTCAGCCCATGTTTCGCCCAATTGTTTCTAACATAGTATTCAACAACCGGAAACGCCATTCTTTTTCCAATAAAGTAACCATATAAAGTGTGTTCAAAACGTGTACTAACCTTCTCGACAACTTTACGAGGAATAGATATGTTAACACCATCAAAAACAGGATCAACCACCAAGGGACGAAAGTTAGAATTAACTTTTGGTTGGTCCTTTGCACTTGCACCCGCAGCTCCAGCATAGGATGTTGACTTGGTATTGATATCCATAGATTGCACTGTTAGAAATCTAGAAAAGACTCGGTCACACCTAGAATACGTAGCCCGTAGATCTAAGTTACTTTTTGGAACCTTAGTAAGGTATAAAGGCACAAGGCCCATGAAAAGCCCACACAAGGCCCATGGCCGGCTACATAGCTAGTATAAGTACCCTCTTCATTGCTTAGAGAGGGTGTTGGTTGTTCACTTTCTCATTTCATTCAAGCTAATATTCTCTCTTCATTTCTCTCTAAAAAAGTGTTCATCCTACCACTTTCTCTCTCTAGTTCTTTGTTATTTGATTGTGAGATTAGATGTTTCATATATTCTTCAATTGGTATCAAGATCCATGGGGTGATATAGTTTGGTTTTGTATGCGTTGTTTCTTTCTTGTTTAGGCGTGCGTGTGGTTCGAACTCAAACAAAGGATTTTTATCTTTTGTGGGTTTAAAAACCATATAGCTCTCAACTTTCTTGTTTATCTATCTTAGTATAAGCTAGGTGTAAAAGGAAAACTATGAAAAACATCAAAAGATTTCACTTTTCTTGATTTTTTTTGTTCGAAAGTATTTGTATCAAAAATCTTGATCCGAATTTTTTTCGTGTTAAAAACCTTAAAGTTTGTGTTTTTATGCTTCTACTAGGCCTAGAATAGTTAGTTGTATAAGAAAAATCAAACAAAAACGTTAAAAATTGTGTCTTTAAGTGATTTGAAGTTTTCGTTTGAATACGGCGATTTATACGTTTAAATTTAGCGATTTATACGTGTTTGATTTCGGCGATTTATACGTGATTGATTTTGGCGATTTATACGTGTTTGTATACGGCGATTTATACGTGTTTAAATTTGGCGATTTATACGTGTTTCAATTCGGCGATTTATACGTGTTTGGTTTCGGTGATTTATACGTGTTTGATATCGTCTATTTATACGTGTGTGTATACGGCGATTTATATTTCATACCAGCAATTTATACGTTTTTCATACCGGCGATTTATACGTGTTTGATATCGTCTATTTATACGTGTGTGTATACAGTGATTTATATTTCATACCAGCAATTTATACGTCTTTCATACTGGCGATTTATAAGTCTTTCATACCGGCGATTTATACGTATTTACTGAATCCATCGATTTATACCACTTTTTGAAGGCGATTTATACCATTTTTCTTAAGGTGAATTATACATTACACTTGGGTGATTTATACACTTACCTTCGGAGATTAATACCGTATTGCCTAGGAGACTTATACGGGTTTTCTATGATTTGTAAAATCCCGTGAAGTATTTAAGTATTTTCTCAGTTTTATTAAGAATTGTAAAATCGCGTGTAATCTTAAGACTCGTTCACTTAAAACAAACAACAATTTAACACAACAACCTCTAATCACTGAACGATCAAAAATTTATTTATTCTCATTCAATCAATCAATTCAAAATGACAACTTTAGCAGAATTTATGATTATTACCTGTGCCGACAATTGTCCTCCCATGTTGGAAAAATCCTTGTATGACTCGTGGAAGAATCGTATGGAACTATACATAGAGAATCAGGAGAATGATACTTAACTCAGTTCAAAATGGTCCACTTGTTTGGCGTACTGTTGTTGAAGAGGATGGCACTACTAGAACAAAGAGATATGAAGAACTTTCGGTTGTAGAGAAACTCCAAGCTGACTGTGATCTTAAAGCAATAAACATCATTCTTCAAAGTCTTCCACCTGATGTGTATGTCATTGTCAATCATCATAAAGTTGCCAAAGAGATATGGGATAGAGTTAAGCTTCTTATGCAAGGCACGAAATTGTCATTACAAGAAAAGGAATATAAATTGTATGACGAGTTTGATAAGTTTTCATTTGTGAAAGGTGAAACACTGTATCAGTACTACTGGAGATTTGCTCAACTAATCAATAACATGAATGTTATCAATATGTCAATGAGACTAGTCCAAGTGAATACAAAGTTTCTGAACAGTCTACCACCTAAATGGAGCAAGTTTGTGACGGACGTGAAATTAGCTAGAGATTTGCATACTACAAATTATGATCAATTGTACTCATATCTCGAACAACATGAGGCACATGCAAATGAAACTCGCTTGATGCGTGAACAATACCAAGATCCTCTTGCATTTGTTGCTAACTACAATCAATCACCGTCTCAACTTAACAACTATCACTCTCAATACAATTCCACTCACTTTCCACAACAAACAAATACCGTGATACCACAAGTTCACTCTCCTTCATCATATGCACCAATGTATCCACCACCTCATCTATCACAACCACAAATCAGTCATTCATCCGTTCCACCATCACAACAATATCATTCTCATATGGCCTATCAAACCTCATCTGTTTCACCAATTGCTTACAACTCACTTCAATCTTCAACAAAACCAATGACTGAGTTCCCTCAAATGGACTCAGGTCTTGTTGTTTGTGTGTTTAATCAAGAAGATGATCCAATTTCCTGTCTCAATAAGGTAGTAGCTTTCCTGACATCGGTAGCTTCTTTAAGGTTCCCTTCAACCAACAATTAACTTAGAACTTCCTCTAATCTGAGAAACCAGGCCACTATTCAAGACGGCATGGTTACTATATACAACAAGTTCAAGGGAGGCAAGGACAAAGTTATGTTGGTACTAGCTATAAGGGTAATGCTACTAGTTCTGGAGGAAATAATGCAAGAGAGCAGACAATGGTGGTTAAATGTTATAATTATCAAGGTGAAGGTCACATGGCTAGGCAACGCACTCAGCCAAAGAGGCCTAGGAACCTGCATGGTTTAGGAAAAAGGCAATGTTGGCTGAAGCACAGGAATCCAGTTAAATTTTGGATGAAGATCAACTAGCATTTCTTGCAGATTTAGGCATTCCAGACGGTCAAGCTGCTCAGACAACCATTCCAAACACTGCTGCTTTCCAGACTGAGGATCTTGATGCTTATGATCCTGACTGTGATGATGTCTCTAATGCAAAGGCAGTTCTGATGGCTAATCTTTCCAAATATGGTTCAGACGTTATCTTAGAGGTACCTTATTTTGAACACTATCATCCTGATATGGATAATCTATGCATGCAATGCAGGGTTTTGAACAAACACCAGATGTTGATTTACAGATAATAAGATAACAAGTGATAGCAATAACATTCTGTACTCTTAATATTTGCAAGAAACGCAACAGGCAGCTATTCAAGATACTAATTTATATGCACAACAAGATTCAATGATTTTATTTGTGATTGAACAAATGTCTGAACAAATGATAATCATGGGAATAATTGGAAAAAGGCTAATCAAGAAAAGAATAATGAATCCTTAACCGCTGAGTTTGAGGGATATAAAGAACGGAGTAAATTGCAAAAATGGTCCTTTTAGTTAGGCCAAATTGCAGATTTGGTTTGTTAAATTTCGAAATTGCAAAATAGTCTGTATTTTGATGGTTTGGTTTCACTTTTGTCCTTGGTTGACCTGAAATGACTAAAATACCCCTCTTAACGGACGATTTTTGTAAAAGAACAGAGGGGTATTTTAGTAATTTTAGGTCGGCCAAGGACCAAAAGTGAAACCAAACCTTCAAAATACGGACTGTTTTTGCAATTTCGAAATTCTAAAGACCAAATCTGCAATTTAGCCAAACTAAAAGGACCATTTTTGATAAAGATCTTTTAAATGAGGTAACGGAAGTACAAACAGTCTTTAACCAGATGGAAGCTGATGTTCAACAATATTTTATAGACAAATAGTGTTTTGAAATTC
>BQNB010023745.1:43261-61475 GCA_026074375.1 Tanacetum coccineum | reverse complement strand
ATGTATTTAGTATATGCACGAAGTAAATATAACATATTAAATTTTACATTCTTTGAATTTAAATATGTTAAAGTATTAAATTAAACTATTCAAACAATAAGAGTGTTAACCAGAATTAATCATATACGGATCACGATAAGTAATAACTCGTGCGTACACAGGTTAAAAACTAAAATATGGATCACGATAAGTAATTTAATTGTAATACCAAAAATCTGTAGATGAGTATCAAAAAGTAAAGCACGATTATAAATACAAGCCAAACAAACTCAGTTATAATATGATTATCAGTTGTACTTATAATCTGAATCTCGTGCATATTGAAAGGTTGTGTATTTTCTGTGTCATAATGAGTTACAATGATATGTTTATATAAGCTAGATAATGGGCATACACATAATACAAAGATAAATATGCCTTTGGGCCATGAAGACTAATCTGCTAACATAACATAATCTAAAAAAACTTTCTTCATATGACACAAAAAGGTAATTGTCACATCAACAAAAACAATATTAGGTTTACAAGAAAAAAAACATAAAATCATAAAAGAATTGGTTTTACCATTTTGATGGACCGCTGGTGCCAAATCCATTACTTCTCCCATAAACTCAGTCATGTGAAAATCGCCTTGACAGCGGCGCCGACAATATACCAGTCAAGATGGACCCTCCAACAAACCCAGTCAAAGTTCCTATTGAGAGACCTGTTGAGACCAGTTGGAGACCTGTTGAGACGAGTTACTCCATTGATTGACCTAGCTGAGCAGGTCTTTGAAGCTCAGCTGCAAAGTTCGCAACATATGCACTCCGCTGGAATCGAGGGTAACTGGCTCAATGCCATGACTAGTCCAGGAGCATCAAAGGAGAATGTTTGGAATTGTTGTTAGAGGCTTGTGAAAGAGGGATACCATGTCCTCGAAGAAGAGTACGTGTTGTTGGGTTAATCATTTATGTTAAGGGTTCACGTATGCATGGTTCACGTATGCATGGCATGGCTGGAACTTTAGTATGTAGTTGTTGGATATATTCAAGTTTTAGTTAATAGTAACCAGGGTTCTAAAAAGCGCGTTATAGCGGCGCCATAGCGTGAGGCGTGGCCTCCACGTTACGAAACAGACCAAGGCGTCGTCTCTAGGCGTGGCGTGTAATAAAGCATTATAAGGCATGATAAAGCGCGCTATAGCGCAAGGCGTGGCACCTTTTTTTGAAGTTTTTAAGAGATTTACTAGAATTGAGCTTATTTACAAGCATTTATGATTTGGGTTGTATGAGATTCAGAGTTAGTAATTCCATAACTCAATTTTAAGCCTAGTAGCTAACTAATATTGACCACTCTATAATTATTTTTTGCCGCCTTGAGTCACGCCTTAAAAACGCTATGACGCAACGCCTCACGCTAAAGCTTGAGGCTTTGCTATGCCACCACGCCACGCATCACGCTATTTATAACCTTGATAGTAACATTTGGTGTTTAGTTTGACCAGTTCTCATGGAAGTGTACAATATGCACGTTTAGAAAAGTGGGTTTATTGTTTACCGGTTCTTTAGGATAAATTAGCATTTTATTATTCGTTTTATATTCCATGTAAGGCTATATGTAGGGCTCCTTTCTATGAATTAAAATACAAGTTCTTTTCTGTAAGTTTTCCTCTCATATCAGTGAGTTGGAGTGTGAGCATTGCACTATGTGATTTCTTCATTTGGTACCAGAGTTGCGTTCGATTAAAGGCGGGTTTGAGAGTCGGTTTCAAGAGAAGGGGTAGCCCTTCGCTGCGAGGCAGACGCAGCAGGGAACCGGGTTTTGTCTTTAAGGGGCGTTGGGTTGTTTTTTTGGTGTCCATCAGCTTCCCTGTTCGCGAAAGGGGGTGTGTAAGCTACCTTTGATATGTTGTTCCATGTTGAAGAGACTAACCTACAGGAGTGCGTGAAACGAACGGAAAATGTCCGTCAAAGCAGGTGTGATGTGGTCGTTGTAAACACACCAGGTTTTACAACTCCCTAGGTAGAGTACCTAACCGTTGTAGTGTAGTATAGGAAAGACTCGGGGGTTGTTATCGTTCTCTAGGGGAATAGGTTCGGAATGCTCAAACAAAATATAACAGAGGTCTAAGGGTTGAAAGAAGATTATTTTTGTATTTTATATTTTATAGAAAGCAAGTAAAATTCTGGTTTAAGAGGTTGGTTTTGGTTTTAACTAATTAAACTAAATATAAATCTAAACTACTTTGGTGAAAACTATATTGTAAACAAACAAACTTATTACTTAATCATTGCACTGCACCTCAGATTTGACTTCCATGAATCAAATGTTAGTCTGATGTTAGCAGTGCATTCATGTCCATCTGCCAAAGGAATCTGGCGGGTTTAACATATCGAAGAATTACCCTAATTTTATTGCCTTGTCATACTTGTGATGATCTGTGTAAGTATTTTCCGAGTTATGAACGAATTACACGAAAACGCCATCTATGTAATATTTTGTTAAGGCAACGCACATGTAATGTAGTATGAAGACTATTACAAGGCCCATAAGAGTAGATTACATGCATTAAAACACTTAAAAGGTATCAACCATATTAGTAGTAAGGTAGTATGAAGACTGTTACCGATGGTATCCTTTCTACACACTCGCGTTTCCCTAGACGTCTATGCTAATATAATATTTTATAGCTAGTTTTCTAAAGCCTAACACGCACATTCATCACAAGAAACAATATTAAAAGGATCTACAAACTAAGTTTCATGCAATCATAAGTAAATACTAACGGATCTAGCCTAGCATGCTAAAAGGAAGCAAAGAACAATAATCAATCAAACAACACATAGACATATTGAATGAAAAAAGATAGGGGACTTCACTTGATTAAAACACGTGTTCAAGGCTGATACAATAGGGTTTTGAGACCCTAAAAATGACCTATAGCTGTTATACTTGACTTTTAATAATAAGGTTCTGTTCTCGAAAGTTACACACTTGAAACCATAAAAACGAGTTTATGTATATAAGAAAACAGACGCGATGGCGTCGCATTTTAATCATGTTGCCGTCACCCCGCCGAATCTTCTAGGGCTTCTTTAAGTCGGTTGGATCCTGACGCCGTCGCAAAAATTCTGACGTCGTCCTTTGTAAGCCATGACGCCGTCACGAATAAATGTGACGCCGTCTCCACGCACTGTATGCGTATTTTTTTCATCAGATTTGGTGTAGAGTTGTAATCTTGTCCGTTTTTTTCTAAATGAGCTCAAGTCACGTGTATTTCCTTCAAAAGCCATCCAAGTGCTAAAACACAAAAAGAAACGATTAAGTACATAATTTTGGCATATTTGCACGATTTAAGGGGTTAAATGACCTCAAAAAAGTGTATAAAATGACACCTCATTAAGGTGGCTTTGGATTTGGTTCATTCTACAAGTCCAAGAAGACCGTAGAGTGTGTAGCTGATCTTCTTGGTCGGTGGAATAGGTCTCGTGGAACAGGTCTGATCAGAAAAGGGTTGTAGCTTCGTAATTGTTCATCGCGAGACCCTAACCAGAGATGCGTGATAAACGGACAGGATGACATCAAAGCATGCGGCTTTGATTCGGTTCGTTTGGCGGGTGAAAGAAAAAGGTAGAAGCGGGTGGCTTTGTTTTCTTGATCAGTGGAAAAGTGCTCTTGGAACAAGCTTGAGTGAAGATGTTAGGGGCTGTGATGTTGTGATCATAGGTAGAGGTCTTGAAAGCAGATTCTATCCTTGATCGACTTGTTTGTGGGATTAACCAAAGGCGCGGATAAGATGAGCGGGAGGAAATAAAAGCAGTGGGCTTTGAGTTCGGTTCGTGTTGCGGGTATTAAAAGACGGTAGCGTTGGTGGTCACCTTGTTTTCTTGATCGGTGAAAGAATCTCACAGAATAGCATTGATCGGCAAAGGTATGGTTGTCAAGACAAGAAGGGTTTGGAGAAACAACGCCGTGTTAACATTCTGACGGTGGAAATTCAAATCGGGTGTCTTTGGACATGGCCTGGGAAGAGGTCGTGGGTGCGGGAGGAGCCGAGATGATAGTGAACGTGTCGAACGGGATGCCATGTTACATGTTACGGGTGTTGTGAACATTAAAATGGGTTTAGCTAGAGAAGACTTTGGATGTGACCGAGGTGGAGGTCGGATGTCCGGGAAAGGTCGAGATGGTTCGAAAGAAGGTGCATAGGACGTGACCGAGGTTGCGTGAATAAACGATTAAGGGGGTGAATGTTGGGTAATCGTTTATGTCACGTATGCATGGTTCACATATGCTAGGTTCACGTATGCATGGCATGGCTGGAACTTTAGTATGTTGTTGTTGGATATATTAAGGTTTTAGTTAATAGTTAGACTTGGTGTTTAGTTTGACCGGTTATCATGGAAGTGTACAATGTGCACGTTTAGAAAAGTGGGTTTATTGTTTACTGGTTCTTTAGGATAAATTAGCATTTTATTATTTGTTTTATATTCCATGTAAGGCTATATATGCCTCCTTTCTATGAATTAAAATACAAGTTCATTTCTGCAAGTTTTCCTCTCATATCAGTGAGTTGGAGTGTGAGCATTGCACTATCTGATTTCTTCAAGCGTCCCCTCAGCATGGTACTCATCACACTGTAAAATAAGGAAAAAGGTTAGGATAATCACGAGTTTCAAATATTAAAGTCCGGTCTAGGTCATGTTTTAAATAATTTCAAAAAGGAGAAATCCCTTTGCATGATTCTTAGTATGTAATGACAAAAACACATGTTTCAAGAGCACAAAGAGGCGCAACTAAAATATAGTAAAGATGTGCTTTAGTAAAGTTTTGATTCTCTTGTAAGATTAAGCATATATGCTTTTTGACAAAGAGAGATCCATAAACTAATTTAGAAGTATACCGGTATGTTTATATTTGTTTAAGCTTATATAGTCAGCTTATGATTTTTTGGTTTTCGGCTTATGTTTCATAAGATCACTTCTTGTAGCTTATCTTGACCTTTTTTCCGATATAATTCTACCGCTAATAGAAAAGGCCGATTCGGAAGCTACCATCGAAGCTTGGACCGTTAATGCTCTTGAAACATAATCAGAAAACCACAAAAGCTATAAACCCCAAGATAAGCTTAAAAATCACCCCCTTACATGTGTTTGTTTCGACTTATGTAGTAGGCTTATGCCTTATTTCGTTTTGGGCTTATGTTTCATAAGCTCACTTTTTGTGGCTTATTTTGAAGCTTTTTGGCTTATATAAGCGTATTATAAGCTAAGGAACTTATATAAGTGTTGATACAAAAGTTAGGCCGGGTCTTGCTTGGTCCGAATAGGCAGCTATTCAGGTATGTAGAGCCTTATTCTTGTATCAAGTGAACTTATTTAGAGAACCCTGCACAAGGAAACAAACAACCTTTAACCTATCGTGGAGCGGATCCCACGAATAGAACACCGGCTTGAAGAGTAAAGTATATTGATCTGAGAGAGTAATCGAGTGTGTTTAGGGTTTGTAAGATACATGTATTGATGATAATTGTGTTCTTTTTATAGGCTGAATACCCGTTAGGGTTTCCGTAACTTTCGGCCCAAGATATGGCCGATATCATCGTGATTTGGAATTATCCTAACTGATTCAAATATGTAAATCATATCTCTTATTTAATTAGGTTATCCTTTCTTAATGATAACAATGTGTCCGCATCCGCGACCCGTAGGTCCATGAGGCCGCAACCGCGATTCATGGGCCGAAGGCCCATTAGCAGCTACCAAGCCTATAATAGTATAAGTGGGGCGGGCCGGTCCATACTATACGTCATCAATAAGCCAACAAAATTCAATATTAGCCACAAAACATTGAGCCTATGAAACACAAGCCCAAAATCTAATCAGCCATAAGCCGGCTATATAAGCCCAAACAAACACCCCAAAGTGACATAAAACTAATTAAACCCCAAAATGACCAGTTAGAATCCAAATCAAGCACAAAAGAAACAAAACATTTTATCAGCAACAAATGGAGAAATTTAAAAAGAAACTTACAACGTTGCTATCACGAAAGTACTCTAACCCACCGACTTGACGCCATGACAGTCCATGAACATCAAAGGAGAAGGTTTAGATTTTTTTCGTTGGAGTCTTGTGATAGCGGGATACCATGTCCTGAAAGAAGAGTAATGTTCCCCCTGGCATGAAAAGATTTTAGGTACGCAATTAAGTTTTATCATGTTGTATTAAGTTTCAATTAACATATATGCAAATTAAGTGTATCCTTGGAAATGCCCCCATGTGTTTGTGGAAATTGCCGCCATAGCATCGGTGTTTAGGCAAACTTGTTTATACAACTCATTTGGTAATGCCGGCCATAGTTTTAGTGGGTGTTTAGGCAAGCTTATTTACACAACTCATAATGCAGAAGTATGGATATAAGCTCAAGCTTCAGAATGAGGTTTTTTTATAATGTATCAAAACTAAAAATGTATCAAAACTCAGAGTTAGGATTTTTGAATATGTAACGATTGCGATAAATTCATCCAAACATCCTCTTTAAGAACTCCTTATTCTTCCATGAAAATGTAAATTGCTCACCAAATTTTTTTATTTTAATTTCTTTTTTGCTAACCAAAATGCACTCACGTAGCTTCATTTTTGATAGCCAATCTACCATTCCATTCAACAAATCTTTTATATAAATTACAGCCTTACATAACATAAAACAAACAATGGCAGTTGAGTAACATATCTAATTCACATCTACATATCTAATTCACATCCAGATTTATAATAACTTGCACAGACGAACCTCGTCTCACAACACACTACAAGAAAAAGTAGAACATGTGACGATGTTATCCCGGGTGACAAAAGTCGCCGGGGAAACATCGCTAAACGACAAAAATACGTCCTACGTGGCACCAATTCCAATAGACTTTTAATCAAAGTTTGAAGATGGTTTCCAGGCGACATGTCGCCCGGGATAGTGTCGTTAAAGTTTGACCCAAAAAATCAACGAAAAACGTAGCGGGAAATTTCCCCGCTCACTTTTCCCCGGCGACATGTCGCCGGGGATACGTTTTATAACATATTAACTGGGTTTAAGTAAATAGTTAGTGTTAATTATCTGGGAGGTGACGTGGCATGTGGTTTCTCGGGCGACATGTCGTCCGGGATACCTAATTGACTTTCGTTGACTGTCTTTAGGATATTGGTTAATGTTGGTGACGTGGCCAGATGATTCTCCGGCGACATGTCGCCCGGGATAGTAGCATTGGGCTTGTATTTTGGTTTGGGCTTTTATTTCATAAGCTTATTTTGGGCTTATACTTGGCGGGCTGACCTTGCCAACATTATCCCCGGCGACTTGTCGCCTGGGAGAGTGTGTTGACTTCGTTGACTTTAAGCCGTTTATTATTTATAAAATATATAAATAATATATTAATTATTATTTATAATTATATACTTGATAAATAATAACTATATAAAAAACATTACGTTTTCTAGGTTCGTTTCGGTCCGATATGCCGTATACTCTAACAAAAATATAGTGTGTATTTTGTATGCCGATATGCCGTATTTTATAGGTTCGTTTCTAGGTTCCATGAAAAATAATAATTATATATTTGATAAATAATAACTATATAAAAAAACACTTCGTTTTCTCGGTTCGGTCAGGATATGCACTACCCTTCTATAGTTGAACATGATATACCGTTACTTTTTCAAGATGCACATTCGTCAAGTAACACAAAAACAAACATTCATTTAGTTAAATATTATACATACCACTTGTAGTAACACAAGCGACTTACAAACAGACACTTAAACATATTAGAACGATAATCATACGAGACTTAAAAACTGACGCTTAAAACATACGAATTACATTCCAAATGACAAACTACTCCAAATCAAATTTTCCCATGTTATTGTAAACTTCGTGAAATAATGCGGCTGAATTAACTGTGTATTGTTCCGGATGCATATACATATCCACCGTTGCCTTGAGTACCGTTATCTTTCCAAGCAAGTGCTTGTGGTTTGAGCACTCTGCATTTCTTGAAGTTCCCGGAGAATAGCTTTGAGGTGTTGAAGCTCTTGGAGAATAGCGTGGAGGTGATGAAGATCCTGGAGAATAAATTGGATTCGATGAAGATCCTGGAGAGTAAATTGGAGTCGTTGAAGCTCCAGGAGAACCAAACAGTAGACGAACTCGTTCCTCTTTCCATAAAAAAAATTCACATCCGAAAATGTTTTGGCGAGGCTGTTAAAGAGTAAAGATAATAAGTTTTAACAACTAACCATATTATTTGTATATTACACAAAAAAACATGTGATTGTTCACCTTTGATCGTGGACATGCATAGTATAATTTATCACTGGTTTTAGGTTTATACGATTCTCGCATAGCTATATCTCCGGATTCACAAGGACACGCAAAAGCTTCATATGGCACCATCAACACCATAATAATAGTTTAATCTGTTGGTGGTTTTGATGGTAAGAGTGTATTTGATCCGTTAAACATCTAATACGTAACGATAACATATCGACTCCTCCGTTGAACATCTAATGTACAACGATAGCATATCGACTCATCCGTTGAACATCTAACGTGTAACGATAGCATATCGACTCATCCGTTGAACATCTAATGTACAACGATAACATATCGACTCATCCGTTGAACATCTAATGTACAACGATAGCATATCGACTTATCCGTTGGACATCTAATGTACAACGATAACATATCGACTCATTCGTTAAACATCTAATGTACAACGATAACATATCGACTCATCCGTTGAACATCTAATGTGTAACGATAACATATCGACTCATCCGTTGAACATCTAATGTAAAACGATAACATATCGACTCATCCGTTGAACATCTAATGTGTAACGATAACATATCGACCTGACACTGACCTTGTCTTCATACCCTATTCAAGATAGTTTAACTTCGGGCAGATAAGAGCTTGGACTTATCTATTTCAAACTATCCCGCCTATTCTTTAGTCTTTCTTCTTTAGGGTCTTCTAGTTGTTGGAGATCGTATGGGGCTTAGTGAATCTATTGCCATAACTCACTGAACCCATCACCTTCTTCTTTAGCTCAGGCTTCATTCACTAAATATCACCTCACTAAATGCTAGAGTCTTTCTTGTAGACTCAGGCTGAGCATCTTGAAGGAAACTCACTGAGCGACTATTCACTCAGTGACCTTGAATTGTTAAAAGATAAATACACTTAGGTTATTTTGTATTCAAATCATAAGTGAAAGATCAGTGGGCAATGAAATTGGTCTAACAATCTCCCTCTATTTGGATATAAATATAGCCTAAGTGTTTATCAGTGTGAGTGGGTAAATACAACTTCTTCTCACACTGAGTTGTAGAAAGCTTTTTAAGGATACTGAGTTGTAACCAAAGATACTTCATTAAACGATTACAAGGCCCTATTATCTATTATAAAAGATAACAAAAATTACATCATAAGTACTCAGTTCATCTCATATCCAAGAGCTTCCAACTTGACTTTCTTTGACTTGAGCTTCTCTTGATCATGATGTTCAGCAATGAGATTCTTCAGTTTCATGTTGAACCTTGCATTTTCAGGTGACTGACCCATAGAGGCAGCTACAAGATATGACACAAGAGCTTTCATCCCCACTTTGTCGATGTCACTCCATCTTTGAAATGCTTGGTCACTGAATTCATCGGTGAAGAAAATTCCATATTCAGGCTCTTCGATGACCATGTTGTTGACAAACGGGACATTTTTAGGGAGAGCTCGATTGCATTCCAATCCAGGAATTCTTATTTCTGGCTCAAGTTCCATGTGTTTCCTCTTTTTTCTTGAAGATTTAGATGAGGCTTGTTCATGAGCAGGAGCAAGGATTGCTGACTTGATTCGAAGTTCCCTAGGGATTAGTTTTATTCTTTCATATCTTTGGCTTATAAAATTCATCAAGTTCCCTAGGGATTAGTTCAATTTGGATAAATGTATGTCTTCCTCCTAACAGCCGAATATTGCTGGATTCTTGGGATTTCTAAAGTTTTTATCTAGTGTTACTTGGTTTCTTTAAGGTATAGAAATGAAAGTTTTGGATGTAAATAAATTTTATTGGTTTCTTACTTTGGTAGAATAGAGTAAACGTGCCCAAACAACCGCTCTTGTTGCATAAACAATTTAAATGGCGAGTACGAAGTGATCACGTAATGTCTTAATGAATGTAGATGGCGTTTCTAGTAAACGTTGAATTTTTGATGCATTCGCGATTAGATTGGCGAGGTTTAAATGGAGTTAATCACATAATTCCAATAAATAAAAAGGAAAATGATTTAATTTGGGATTTAAACGGGAAGAAAACGTATAAACCAAATAAGTAAAAAGGAAAATGAACTAATTGAGATCGTAATATGACCTGAAAAACACGGGGTGTTATAATACCAGTTACAAACACAATACAAAACGGTTTGTTAATGTAAACAGGGGTTTAAGGTATGAGAAAAATAGCAAGGATGAAATATTTACCAGAATGTAGTAGCTTACGATCAAAAACTGAGCAGAATTTGCTTTGATTGAAGAAACTGATTAGAGACCAAGGCTCAGTGTTTTTGTTTGTGCTCCAAAAACACTGACAATTGAGCCGATGAAAGTTTTAGGTGTTCGATGAGTGTTGTTGAGGCATGCGCGTGTGAGTTACGCGCATACTTAAAAAATAATAATTATAAATATTAATTATATATTTTTTTAAAAATAATTATAAATAATAATTATTTATTTTTTTAAAAATAATTATATATTTTATAAAATATATAATTTTTGTTTAAAATTATTATTTATATAAATTATAATTATATAAATATATTTTTTAAATATTAATTATAAAAAACTGTAAAAAAAAATTATTAAAAAACGTTCCCCGGCGACATGTCGCCGGGGTTTCTTACCCTCCAAAATTTTCAATAACACGCCATTTTTGCTAAACGACAAAAGTTTTTTATTAAAAAACATTCTCGGGCGACTTGTCGTCGGAGAATGTCGCCTAGGATAATAATCTTACCAAAATAGATCTAAGTCTTACCGTCTGTGAAAAAAACGCAAAACACAAAAATAAACCTCCCAACCGCCGATTTTAACAGCACCACCACCACTCTCACCCACCACCACCTCTCACCACCACACCTCACCCACCACTCACCACATAACCCACCTCTCACTGACCACCGCCACTCACACTCGCACACGAGCACACGAATTGAACCCTCCTCCTCCTCTAAACATAATTCTTTCCTGAACCCTCTAAATGATAATTCTGTATCTTCTTTTTCTAACCCTTTAAACAAGTTTGGTGGTGGTGGAATTTCGTTTTTGGTAATTCAAGGTTTGGTTGTAATTTTTTTATTTTGTTAATTATTAAAGGTTTTGTTAATTTTGGTTGCACTACTAGAAAATGGAGCTAAAGCAACACTCGAAAAGTGTTGTATTAGGCCTAAAAAATGTTGCATTATGCCTAGTGCAACACTTTTTCAAGTACCGCCATAGGCTCCATTGCTTTAGGTCTAAAGCGACACTTTTTCCATAATATGCAACACTTTCGGCAAAGTGTTGCCCGTGTTAACAAATGTAACACTTCCATATGGCAACACTTTTAATACTTATGTGCAACACATGTTACTATGCAACACCGAGGAATGACAGCACCTTTATGCATCAAGTGCAACATTTTCCATCATCTATTACAACACTTCTTTTTCATTTTTAAAATATTAGTGCAACACTTTTCCACTAAAAGCAACACTCACTTTAGCTTTTTGGTGCTGCATATATACTCTACAAAATTCAAAAGCTTCAAACATAAGCAAAGTTTTAATAAAATGCGGATACATAACTTGTTTCCATCATAATCAATAATATCATACTCCAAATACAAATGTCAAACTACAACAAATTTCATAGCTTCCACCAGTCCCATAACAACATAAGGTCGATAATAGCATATTGAACTAAAAGTTTTTCCAACATCAAAATAACGAGCATACAAGGCATAAGGCATAATGAAACACACAAAAATTCAATTTCACCCGCGGATAGTACTTGATCTTCATCCGCATGTATCTTCGACATAACCATCTCATTTCATCGTAGTTGCAAATTTGCTTGCATCCGAACACCAAAAACAATGTAGCATGTTAAACATTGTTAGAACTAATCATGTTAGTATCTTCTTGTATTGAGTGACACAAAAGGTTATTAACCATTGTATAAAAATCAGATGTCACGTACCTTGTACCAAAGTTGAATGATCACTTATGTTAAAAACCCGCGAACAACATCAGGAGGTAGTTTTCCTAATATATTCCGCACAGCATCTTCAATTAATCTTTCACGGTCGTCGTCATTTTTTGGTTGCATAGCTTCTAGTTGCCTTGCATGATCCTCTTTTAACTGACTGATTCTCCTTTCATAGTTCGCTTCAAGATCTCTTAGCTTATCAGAAGATTGACCCTTTTCAACTTCTAAACTAACCGTGGGTGATTTCACAATCTCCCTCGGGACCGTAGATGCACTACCATCTCCATTCACCTTCTTTATTAACGTATTAGTAACACCTTTACCAAAAACCCTACGATGTCCATCATACTCTTTGTTCATAACGGCCAAGAAATGATCTGTAGGAGCACTTTCATGTTCTGGAGGATTATAGTTCCTTATTTTTTCTTTCAATATTATGTAAGAAATAAAAAGTTAACTAAACATAACAGCAATACATGAAACAATTAATATAGGTGTTTTATTATTGTACGATTTTATTCTCCGTGTCATCATATGTATCAGCATACACATTTCCTTGTTTCCTTTGGCTTGTGCGCTCAAACATTTGAGTTAAGCTAGGTTCTTCCTTGTTAGGATCTTCATTTTTCTGTGTTTATAATCAATATATACATCCATAAGATGTACCATTCATGTGGATAGTATGAACCATAGTCACATGGAACGCGGTAGGCTTCGGTACGGGATCGCGAAACGGGAACGCGGTTCGCGGGGTAATTAAAATTCGATACGAGCGGGGGTAGGCTCATTTCGGTACGTTCCGGTTCGCTTTGGTTCGATGTATCATATAATTTGGTACGATGTACCAAATTTGGTACAATGTACCATATTATACTTATACTTATATAAGTTTTAACATGTATATATATATATTTTATATACATATTTACAAACTTTTATTAATCTATTAATATATTTAATGTTTTCAATTATATACTTTATAGTTTATAACAATGTTGCAAAATTTATATCATGTAAGCATTTTATTATATATTTGAATAAAGCCCACTATTAATTAAAGATTGGGTCCAATTAAATAAATTGAGTTGGTCCATTTATGTAAATTATCTGTTGGGCCAAAAAAATGAATAAAAGTTATTGAGTTGGCCCATTTATGTATTTATTAGGGTAGTAACTACATCTATTTCTTTCAGTCGTGCATTCCTTTTCCCTCTTTCAAAGCACTCCACCGGATCTGCAACAAAAAAAAAAGCACTCCATCGGAAAATCAAAACACGAAGTTCAAATCCGAAACGTAGATCGCGGCTGAAGTTCCTTTTCCCATTTACACACTTTGTAATACATAGTAATCAAACGCGTTTTCGAGGCCTATAAATCGCCGATTTGCAAAGTGTTGGATCGCGATCCGGTACGATTGGGAACGACAGTTGGGTGCGATTGGGAACGACAATTTCTGGGTTTTGGTTCGCGATCCCTGGCGATCCGGATCGCAACCGTACCGCGAATGGGATCGCTCGTACCAGATCGAAATTCGCTAAGGGTTTGGCGATCCCTGTGACTATGGTGGAGACAGTTACTCCGTCAGTGTTACCTTCGATCATGTAGAAAACGACCCCATTCAAGGTTTGTGTACGGTTCTGTCTTATGTAAACAGTAGCAGCCTAGGTAAGTAGCAATCTTTTGAGCATGATATAACATTCCCTACTGTCTTTGCATCTTGCCGTCGAAAACTTAGGCAATGTATCTTATGTAAACAATAGCAGCGTAGGTAGTATCATCATGTCTTTTGTAAACAACACCAGCCCAGGAAATATACATGATATGTGTGCTGAACTTAGGCAATGTACCTGATATATCATGGCTACTAACAATATTATGCCCAAGACAATTCAATATAATGTATCGTCGGCTAACTCAATAACAACGTGCAGATACAAATAAACCCCGCCGCAACGCGCGGGTACATTCCTGCTCGTTAGAGTTAAAAGGAACTCTATCAGCTTAGAATATTCATGTTTACTTCAATACATGTACATAGAGGGTTCATATTGCTCATTTTACGAAGGTTATCTTTACCATAGAGCTGAACCGGGTTCATGCAAAATACCTTAGAATTCTAAATACCTTTAATTACTAGTACTGTTGTAATTTACCTGTGGTTGAATAATTTTAAAGTTGGTTACAAGTCTTGCAATAAATTGCATATTGTCCTTTTTCACATTTTATTCATTATATCGGCCATGAAATCGCAATAATCTAACTGTGGTCAAGCCTATAATGTTTCGGGTCAAAGTGAGTGTAAGAGACGATTCATTGGGGCGATAGATCTTTAGTTGAGTATGCAAGAAGAGTTTAGTAAACTCTTTCGACATAGAAGAAACAGAGAATTATAAATGTCATGTTTTATCATGACAAGCATTTATGAAATTTTTAATTATGAAGAAATTGAGGGATGATCTATGCACTGACGAATTTGATGTATTTTTTAATGAAGTCATGATAAACGCTTAATAATATATAAAAAAGTCTACGATCAATTAAATACAACGTTGAAACTTTCAACATGTCTAGGCAAAAACTTGATTTTCTTATAATTTCAGGTAGATCAACAGTTGAAATTTTCAGATAAAACTATGGGGTTGATTGAATAAATTCTAAAGAGGCTTACTGAAGTTATTATTTTTCACAAAGTTCATAATATACAAAGCTTCTCAAGATGCTAATTATTTATCCCTTCATGAATCACTAAAGAACTACTACGTATTAAGAACTTTACAGATGACAAAAAGAAAAAAGAAAAAAAAAAGATTTGCCTCAAATTATTGACACATGCGATGACTATTAGAATAAATATTGTATTAGCTAGTTGGCGTTCTAATCTTAATTAAGTTACCTACAAAACCAACCTACTTATCCTCCTATACACACAATCATATAATATATTTTTTTTTCACTTATTCTCTCTCCAAATCTAAACCGTCAGTTCCGCCATGTGTCAGGATCCTGTGTGTAGGAGGATTTGACATTTTTTTAGGAGGAATTAGCATTTTTGTTAAGTTATTAAGCGACTTGTTCTCATGTTATTGTATTTTCTTTCTTACAATCATAAGCAACCCATTGAAAAGAAGTTTTTTTTAGCCAATGTACTCTTATGTTGTAATTAAGTGTGCGTCTAGTAATTAATGGTAATGAAAGATGTTGGGTATTTTCTTAGTCCATGAGGATTAAGAGCCAACACATTGGGGCCCATCTTGGGTCCATTTATTCTTTATTTAGGGCATCCTTATGCTCATTATAAAGTGTGGAAAAACAAGAGAGAAGAGAGTAAGAGAAAAGAAAAAAAGAAGATTTTCGAAGTTCTTATCACCCAAAACCCACCAGCAGTGTTTCGTCGATCCCCGGAGTTTACACCGTCGGATCGTCACGAATATGGCAGACTCAACATGTATCTATCTGCTTAACACGGCAGACTCAATGTATATCTATCTGTCAAAGATGGCAGACTCAACCTGTATCTATTTGCCGAAAACCAAAAGTCGTCTTGGGACTTAAACCTTAGATTCGACAAAAGTCGTCTCGGGACTTGATACCCTAGATTCGACAAAAGTCGTCTCGGGACTTATACGGTATAAGTTATACCCTAGATTCGACACCAACAAAAGTCATCTCGGGATTTGATACCCTAGATTCGACCAACAAACAAACACTTGTCATCTCGGGAATGATACCCTGGATTCGAAAAAAAAAAAATAACTTGCCTCAATTAGCCATCACAGTCGTTAAAGTATGTCCCCACTTTCTTCATTTCATTTAATTTCTCCAAAAACCAAAAGCACCCCATTTTCTCTTTTTGTAAAACAAATAACCAGATCGTTATAAACCGACGATCGACCAACAAATAGTAAGAACAAAGCTTCTCAAGATGCTAATTATTTATCCCTTCATGAATCACTAAAGAACTACTACGAATTAAGAACTTTACAGATGACAAAAAAATAAAAAGAAAAAAAGATTTGCCTCTAATTATTGACACATGCCATGACTATTTAGAATAAATATTGTATTAGCTAGTTGGCGTTCTAATCTTAATTAAGTTACCTACAAAACCAACCTACTTATCATCCTATACACACAATCAAATAATATATATTTTTTCCACTTATTCTCTCTCCAAATCTAAACCGTCAGTTCCGCCATGTGTCAAGATCTTGTGTGTAGGAGGATTTGTAGGACGTTTTTTTTAGGAGGAATTAGCATTTTTGTTAAGTTATTAAGCGACTTGTTCTCATGTTATTGTATTTTCTTTCTTACAATCATAAGCAGCCCATTGAAAAGAAGTTTTTTTTAGCCAATGTACTCTTATGTTGTAATTAAGTGTGCGTCTAGTAATTAATGGTAATGAAAGATTTGCCAAATCTCACTTTAAGGTCATGTGCGTAATCTTATGGGATTCAGTTCTTTTGTTTATATTTCATTCAAGTTCTTAACCAAGTTCAGTCTTTTGCCAAAAAGAAATCCTTAATGATTTGGTAATGTTCATGTAAAGATACCGTATTATACAATTTTGGGATTAGTTACATGCATTTATTATAAAGATTGGACAATTACACTAGACAACTTTTAGCTTACGGGTATGTTTGACAAAAGTAATTGTTGTTGGAACCGGAGATGGAGTTGTAGATGGAGATGGTGATGAAGATTATGAAAAGAGATTATTTTTATAAGCTGCATGAAGTAGTATTTGATTTTAAGAGATTATGAAAGATTATTTTTTTATAATCTCTTATAATTTTGTCTACCAAACGAAGATTATATTTTAAGTAAGTTATTTTTCAAAAAAACAAACATAATCTCTTGACAATCTTGTGTACCAAACATGCCCTATAAGTGGTCTTTTGTGATTCGTCATGAGATGTTTTGGGTTCAAATCATGCTTCAACCTCCTAGGGCGACCATCTCAAGCGAAACAATCCATATTGTGGAGTAATACTAGTGGTTCGGTTCTATAGGTTTGCAAAGTTAGTGAAGCCTCGGGTTTGCTCTCGGCTTGCGTTTTTCTAGTTAATTAAAACAAGATTGAGACTCTTTTAAAAATATTTATAATTTGATGACAGATTGGTATCATTCGAGTTTTAAACCATTGGCTATTCACTCATGTAGACAACCACTACGATTACTACATGAAAAACAAAGTTAGCTCAATTTGTGTGTCAACATACAACTTTGTTGCCTTTCAAAAAAAAAAACATACAACTTTGTTAAAAAAAAAAAAACATACAATTGTTTATTGTTATTTTTGTATAATAACGTGTCAAGTTACCATTTTCATTTAAAATTGATTAGGACTTTTGGCTTGCAACGGTGGTGTCAAGTTACCATTATTTAACACATTTTCATTTAAAAACTTATCACCCTTAAACATAACTACTATAAAATTGGTGACCCAAAAAATTAAAAGTCAACTTGCAATAATGTAGACGTCCTACTAATTTTTTATATTTTTTATACTACAACTTATACTTTATCATTTAAAACAATGATCGTTTGAGACGTCCTAATAATATATTTTAATTTTTATACTACACTTATTTCATTTATTTTAATTTTTATACTACAACTTATATCATCTAACAATACATGTATATAACTGTGTTATGCATTCAGGTTTAGAAAGAAGGTTAATCCATATATACGGTGTTTGATTCATTCATATATACGGGACTTTTCACATGGATTTTAATGTATTCAAACAAGGTTTACATGAGATTTGCTTCATAATAAATGGTAAATACATGGAGTATCATTTTATATAATGTAGTAAATATAAATAGTAAATAGAATAAGTTAACATGCTATTATTTTCATTGGATGCCTTTAATCGTTTTATTTATTATCTTGTTTTATGGTCTTTTTATTTTAATTTGAGATCGTAGACTTT